>KZ506452.1:103676-139607 GCA_002844005.1 Limosa lapponica baueri
TGGGGGCGCGGGGGGCGGGAGCCGCAGTGCGTTTTGCTCCGTCTGCTGCGGGCGAGTCGATCGCTGCAACCATCGCCATGAGCACCGGCGTGTACCAGTCCCCCATGGAGGTGGCTGTCTACCAGCTCCACAACTTCTCCATCTCCTTTTTCTCCTCCCTGCTCGGGGGTGACGTGGTCTCGGTGAAGCTCGACAACAGGTAGGGGCAGCCTCGGTACCGGCCGCGGTCGGCCCCGCCGTTTTCCGCCGGGGGGCTTGGGGGGGGCGGCGCATTGCTCCGGGGGAAAAGGGTTCCCGGTGCATCGGTGCCCCGGGGGAGCGCGCTGCGTTGCCCCTGCTGAAGGGGGGGGGCCCGATGCATTGACCCCCAGTGGAGAGGGAAGCCCCGGTGAATTGCATCCTGGGGTGGGGGGGTGCCCCGATGCACGGATCCCCCCGAAAAGGGGGGGTGCTCGGGGACTCGCTGCTCACGCTCTGCTCTCCGCTCTCTTCCAGCGCCTCCGGAGCCAGCGTGGTGGCCATCGACAACAAGATCGAGCAGGCAATGGTGAGCCGCAGTGCTGCCCCTCGCGCGCCGTGACCCCCCACCCCCCTGGGTCATCTTGCCTGGGGGGGTCCCCACTCACCGGGGGGGTGCTCTGCTCAGAGGAGGGGTCCCTGCTCCCCGGCCTGTTGCTGGGCAGAGCAGCTCCTTTGTCTGCCCGCTCCTGACTGAGCTCATTGGCTCTGGCAGCGCCGCAGTGCGCAGGGAGCCAGCCGGGGGGGCCTGGAAAGGACCCTCTGGTGATGTGGGGGGTGACCAGGCCAGGCCCCGTCGGTGACAGGGAACTGCAGCCTGACAGACCCCCGGGGGGGGCGGAGGGAGCTGGAGAGTGCCTCCGGAGGCAGCGAGACCTGGGAGATGGGGGACCCGAGGGATGCCATGGGTGCTGGCCTGGGGGGGGCTACACTGGGTGAGCACCAAGCCCTGGCCAGGCTGCCAAGGGTGGGGTGCGGATGGACAGCCTTCGGGAAAAGCCTTGTCGGCACTTCAGGGGTGGCTGGGGCAGAGCCCTGCGGGGCAGGGTGAGAGCAGCCCCTGGGGCACAACCGCTGAGTGATCGGTATCTCTGCCGGCCTTTTGCAGGATCTTGTGAAAAATCACCTGATGTACGCTGTGCGGGAGGAGGTGGAGGTCCTGAAAGAGCAAATTAAAGAACTGTTGGAGAAAAACTCCCAACTGGAGCGTGAAAACAGCCTCCTGAAGACCCTTGCCAGCCCCGAGCAGCTGGAGAAGTTCCAGTCCCGGCTCCCTGCAGAGGTCCTGTGCCCAGAGGAGCAGAGCCCAGGGGCAGCTGCCCCGGCCCAGCACTCGGGGGGCTCTGCGGTGTAAGGTGGCTCTGTCCTTGGGGTGGGCAGAGCCACGGAACTCTTTCTACTTAATCTCCTGCAAAATCGTTTCCACCTTCATCTCACACGAAGGACTGCCAGACCCCAGCGCTGAGCCGTGCCCCCCTGGGCAACCCTGGCCAGCCAGCAGAGCCAGCGGCCATCCCCTGCACGAGGATGCTCTTCTGCGAGGGAGATGTGGGACGCCCCCCACACCCGCCGTGGGCCAGGAGTGAATCTGCAGCCTGCACGTCCCGGGCTCTGCCGAAACCCGGGCGTCCATGACACCGCGGCAGTGCCAGGCGCCCTTTGGCACTTCAGTGGGATCCCACGGCTGGAAGAAGCGCACGCCAAGTCCCGTGCCTTTGCTGCACTGTGCAGGGGGGGGATCTCTTTCTGGCCAAGCCTGACGTTGGAGGAAGACCGTTGTTTAGTGAGCAATGCAGATTTGTCCCACTTGCCACCCAGAAGCGTGCTGGAACCCAGACCAGACTGAGCGGCACCGGTGGTGGCAGTTGTGGTGTAGTGCATGGCTGTACGCACATCAGTGTGGGGATTACAAGGAAAAAAAGCTTGTTTTATTAGTTTGGGCATCTTCTGTAGCTGTATCTATATATGAACACATGTGTGAGCGGTGCCCACGAGGCTGTGGGGTGCCCTGCTCTGGGCCAGCCATGCCCATCTCTGTACAGCTGGCGGATTCGAGGTGAGACTCTAATGGCGAGCAGCTGTGACTGGGCGGCCAGTGCTGCAAGCAGCCCGAAGGAGGGGACAGATTCACCCCTCTGTGGCATCCACCGTGACAGAGCCGTGTGGCAGCACTGGGAGGATCCAGGCTGACCCCCAGGCAGAGCCACGACAGGGGCTGTGCTCCAGCCCGCTGGGTTGGGGGGAGCTGGCCCACACTCCTGGGCCCCCCCACCTTCCCCAGCCAGCTCTCTGGGAAGTGACGGGACGTCCCTTTTGACGTCGGAAGCGGTGACACAGTTGTGTAAATCTAGATAGAAATGGCAATAAACTTTACTTTTTATATAAATGTGTGCCCCAAGCTCTGTGTCTGTGGATGGGAAGGGTGAGGTGTCGGGGGTGGGGGGGAGGCAGCGTGGGTCTCTGGGGAAGGGGCTGGGCCTTGCTGGGATGGGACTGGTGAGGATGCTGTGCTGTGAACCCACCGGAGGCTGGGCTGGTGCTGCTCCCCAGCTGGGGAAACCTGGCTGCTCCCCACCTCTGAGGGTGTTGGTCCCCTCTGGACTGCTCTGGTTGAGCCCAGGCGGGATTTTTGGAGATGTGAGGGGCAGGGTGTGTGGTGGGGAAAGGTGCCCTGAGCCTGCAGGTCTTTGTCCTCTGTGTCGTGCCTGGGACCAGGGGTGTGTGCAGGCCAGACCGGGGGGGCAAGCAGGGAGGAGGCTCTTGCCAGGCTGTGTGGAGCTGTATGCACCTCCAGCCCAGCTCTTCCTCTGGTGTTTCTGGTCTATTGGGGTTTTTTTTGAACCATCTTGAAACATGGTGTGAGGGCCGGAGGATGGGTCAGTGCTGGAGGGGGCTGAGGGGGCCCCAACCCTGTTCTAGGGTACAGCCAGCCTCAGATCCAACCCCATGGGATAGCTGGGAGAAGACAAAACCCCCTGAAACCTCCATCTCTGGGGATGTGGGGTGGCTATGACATTGGTGTGAGGGTTAAAGGCTGGTGGGTACCAGGAGAGGCGCGAGGTGTGTGAGCAGAGCCCCAGGCTGGCAGGATGTCTAAAGTGAGGTGCACTGTCCTACCCTGGGGTTTTATACCCTGGACATGACTCTTTGGCCAGCTGGAGACGTTCCTGGCCCAGAGGAATGGGCCCAGGCTAGCAGGGAGGTGGCCATACCCTGCGCTGCTCTAGGTCTCCTCTTTTGCACTGCTTTAGGTCTCAGCTGCAACGCGAGCGACTCAGCTGCAGCCCGGTGTGAGTCACAGCAGAGCCGGGAGCCGAGGACGGTTGGCTCCCTGGAAACGCTGGGTAAACAGCAAAACACAGGCCATGGGGCTCGAAACCATTACGGGGTGCCTGTCCCCTCCCTGTCCTGTCTGTCCCCGGGCTCAGACCCCACCGCAGCCTCGCGCAGGCAGCCCTGCAGCCACTCTAGTGCAAGGGCTCGGCGTGCACATGTGTGTGCCTTGGGTGTGCAAGTGATTGCTGTCCCTGCTGGGTGCATATGTGTGCGAACAGGCTCAGGCACCCCCACCCCATGTATATATGCATCCCTTGCACATACTGGCTCTGCAGAAAGCCGGGGGGGCACACAGGCAGCACACCTCTGGTGCTGCCAGTCTCTCGGGTGGTACAGCTTCTCCAGCAAGGGCTGTCCCCAGGGCAACTGGATGCCAGCTGTGTTTGCACTGGCCATTTCTCTACGGAGGGTGTCAGGGGTGCTATCGGGCTGCTGGGACACTGTCTGTCCTTCCACACCTCACAGCTGGGGCAGGTTTGGGCTGCAGCGATGAGTGATGACCCCCACACCCCGGCTGCATCCCCGGGATGCAGTGATGGCGTCTGGAGCCCTGTTTGCCACCTCTCCCCATGGCCCTGGGATGCCCCATAGCCCTTGCATGCCTTTGTGCAGGGGGACACAGGAGATGGCACCCGGGCAGACCCTGCTCATTGCAACCGCTTGGCAAAACCCGCCACCCCCCCCCCAAACCACTTGCTCCAGACCAGCCTTCCTCCCACGGGTGGGCAGAGCCCTCTCCTGTCCCCGCAGCGTGGTGTGACACCGTGCCAGCCAATGGCACAGGGCAGCCCCAGCAGAAACCCCTCCCTATGCCTGGCACATGCCACCACCAGCCGCACAAGGCTGGGCCCAGCCCCGGTGCTATCCCCGGGGGTCTCCTGGGAGCAGCGGGAGAGGAGATGGACCCTTGGGCTGAGCACCCAGCCAGCCTGTGGGTGCAGCGGCCAAGGGAAAAGGGCTGCCCTCCCCCCCCGCCCCACTCCTGGGGTGCACAGGGCCTGGTCCCCATCTCCTGCTGGATCTGGGGGCTGGAGGAGATTTGCCAACACCCCTACATCACCCGAAGATACCCTATGCCCTTCCCAGGCCCTCTGGTTATGGAAAACACCCTTCCCAGAACATCCCTTCTGGACACGATGTCCCCTCGTGCTGTGCCACAGACCCTGAAGGCAGCGGCACACACTGTGCAGCTATGTGAGACAGGGGCCCTTCCCACCCCACTGGCACCCTGCTCTCTGGCCCTCTGCCCCCACCAGCCCCTGGCCCCACGAGCATTAATCCCCGGGTGCAGCGAACCTTCTGGGCTAGCGTGGCCCCCCAGCCCTCCCCCGGGTTCCTCCCCACAAGGGATGCACATTGCGTGAGGGGACAAACCACGGGCAGCAGAGCCAGGCTCCCCCCGATTCATCGTACCCCACGTCCCGGACACGAGTCGAGCTCACCAAGTCCCCACGGCGGGGAGGTGGGTGGTAGCACAGTCCGGGCAGCAGAGGGTTAATTCTGGCCACCACGGGCTGCCCGCCCTTCCCGCAGCTCCGCGGCGCCCCGAGGGTTAACGCGCCGCAGCAGGAAGTTTCTAAGAAACGGCTGATTTGTAAGAAAACGAGAAGCTGCTGCTGGCAGAGTGGTGCTTTCCCGGCGGGGGGGCGGGATGCTGCCAGCCCGGCACCCCCGCACCCGGCACCCCCGCACCCCGAACTGCACTGGGGGGTGCAAATGTGACACTGGGAGGAGAGGGGACTGTGCACCCCCTCCTCCCCCCTTGTCCTGGGGCCAGGGCTCATCCGGGGTGGGGAAGGGGATGGAAATGGAGATGAGGATGGGGATAAGGATGGGGGTGAGGATGAGGATGGGGGTAGGATGGAGATGGGATGTGGATGGAGAAGGGGATGGAATTGGGGGTGTGGCTGTGGGTAAGATGAGGATGGGAGTGGGGGTGAGGTGGGATGGGGATGGGGATGAGGACAAGGATGTAGAAGAGACGGGGATGCGGGGGGAGGGGAAGGGGGACGGGCTGAGGATTGTCCCTCTTCTCCCACCCTACTGGAGCAGGCTGAGCTTCCAGACCTCCCTCCAGCCAGGGACACCCCAGGGACACGATTGAGAAAAGGGGCTGGGGGACATTTGTTGCAGCGAAGAGGACACCGCATGTAGCTGATGCTCAATGCATCGCGCACAGGGCAAGCAGCTGCCTGGGAGGACGTTTGAGCAGCATGGGGGGATTCAAGGGTCTGGAGGTCCACCCGAGAGCCAGGTGTATGTGGGGCGAGCCCCCCCCAGCTCTGTGTGCTCCTGCTCTCTCCCCACTGGCCCCGCAGAGCACTACGTGCCAGGAGCCCATCTGGGAAGACTCATCTGCAGCCAAAGCATTCGGCCTTATGCAAGCGTCCCTCCCTGCTCCTCGAACGCCGTGTCCCAGGCCAGCCCAGCCCCGCGGGAGCCTCGCAGATAAACCAGTGGCCGGGATTTTCCACCCAGTCCTTGGAGCCCAGCGCCCCCCATGGATCCAGATCAGCTCACGCCTCCAGCAGGGCCGGCGTTAGCCCACCTCAGGCTGCCTGGGACCACTCACAGGCCCTGGGAGCCCTTGGGAAGGAAAGCCGTGCCATGAAGCAGAGGTTCCCGCTGGGGAGCAGCGTGAGCCGTGGCTGCCAGGCCTGAGCAAGTGGTGGCTTGCGGAGATCTGTGCACGGCAACCCGGGCTGCCTGGGCTCTGCTGCAGCAGCCCCCTGAGGACACAAGCACAAGCGCTGCATTGGCACTGGCGTCCCCCCCAGCTGGGCAGGAGAGGGCAGAGATGCCGTCTGAGGATGACAAGACCGGGGCAGCTGGGAATCACCCCCCCCAGGGACCCCGGCAGCAGCACGGGTGGGGGTGAGCAGAGGGGCTACTCCGCTTTTGGGGCTGCACCTGGGCCCGGGGGGGGCTGAGGGCTGGGAAGATGCTCAGAGCTGGGGGTCCTGGTCCATCCTGCCTCCCTCCCCACAGCTTGGCAGCACCTGCCCTTCTGCTGTGCCTCAGTTTCCCCTCTGCAGTGGTTCATGTCCCCTGGGAAGGGGTTTTCTCCAGGGCAGGGCCAGGCTGAGACCCCAGTGCTCCCACAGACAGTGCCCAGCTGGGGACGGGGCTGCAGGGACCGCGTGGCACTCAGGACCAGGGAAGAGAGCTGCTTCCAGCGTGTGTGCCAGGACCAGGCTCCGGCAGAGCTGCTGGCAGACCTGCCCACTGCGGGCACTCTTCAGCCATGCCCATTGCCGGCTCTACCCACCCACGGGCGCTGGCACCCGTGGGGTGCAGGCAGCGCCTCCTGAGATGGCACAGACCATCCTCCCAGAGAAGCTGATGCTGTCCCAGCCACGGGGAGCCGGCCCAGAGCTGTGCCCTCCCACATGGTGCTGGGACGGGACCCAGTAGTGCCGGCCTCCAGCCCCACCAGGGTTTCCATCCCCCCGGGCAGATCATGGAGCTGTTTCCTCCTCCCAGGTGCCACCCCCTGTCACCCCTGTAGCCCCGAGGGGATGGAGACCCTCTGAAGCCAGAGCCCAGGCTGCCACGGAGGGCAGGGCTGGGTGCCGGGGTGGGGAACACGGGCAGGGGTGTGGGGTGGGTATGCCGTCACTGTTTGAGGTCAGTGGTCACCGTGTGGGGTCAAAGGTCAGCGGTGGGAAAGGTGACCGTCGGGGGTCAGCGGTCGCTGTGTGGGGTGGGTATGCCGTGTTCCCCGGCGGTTTGTGGCTCCCCGCACCTTGCCCTGACACCCAGTCACTGGTGCTTGTTGGTGTCAGGAAGTGAAATAAACAGTGGGGCAGTCTCCAGGCAGCGGGACCGCAGGCAGCCCCAGAGCCCAGGCTGAGACATGGCCACCAGCGCCTGCCCTCAGGCACGGCACCTCTCCCGCCTCCCCAGGAACTGCTGGGGATGCCTGAAGGGAGCAGGCAGGGCGTTTCCACCCCAGCCAGACCCTCCTCTCCATCCTCAGGTGTCCACCTTGCATCCTTGTGGGCTGTAGGATGAGATTTCCCTTTGGGAAAAAAAGAATGCCCTGAACACCTACATGGCTTGTGGACCGTGGGCTGCAGCCATGTCCTCAGCTTGCCCAAATGCTGTGGCCTGGAGAGACGTTGGGTCCAGCTGTCCCTAAAGGTCCCTGCATGTGCCACAGGGGTGTCACACTTCGAGGAGCCGGCAGCTCTCCCATCCCCAGGCATCTGGAGAAGGGGAGCCCAGAGAGGAGCATCTGCCCATGGTCTGCTGTGGGTCAGCACATGGAGAGCCACAGCTGCGTCCCCATGGTGAGGTGGCTTCGTGTGGTGGGGGGATCCTCTGGGTAGAGGCTTCCCAGGGCTGGGATGGTGGTGGGAGCTGCTTGTTACAGCCACAAAAGGATTTCAGCTTCCCAGAGAGAAACAAGGTCCAGCACCAAGGAGCTGAGCTTAGAGGAACAGCAAGAGAGGTGAGGGAAGGGATGGCATTTGAGGATTGTGTTAAAGACAAGCAGGAGATGATGTCAAACAACAGTATTGACCACAAAAAGAGCTGAGGAAGGTGGAAACCAGCTGGGTCATGCGGGAGAGTGAAAAAAACTGCACAAGAGACACAAACAACCTGAGCTGCCTCCTGCCTGTCCGTGCCAGAGCCAGTGCGACTGCTGTGCAAGGTTAATGGGATCTATTAGAGGCGATAAGGAGGCTGCTGAGCAGTAAAATGTTCCCAAGAAAGTGAACTTCCTCATTCCTGCCAAGAAAGGGAGATTCATTCAGGGCAAACAGCACTAGAACAAACAAATCAATTAGAAACAGCAAGTTCTCGAACCCAGACAAACACCCCGGGGACCCGGAAGGCTTTCGTGTAGGAAGAACCACGCTCGGAGCAAACACTTCCACCCGGGGGACTGCCACATAATGAATGAGCAATGGAAGCTTGAGAAGGTGCCAGGGATTAGCCAGGATTTAGGGGCCTGGGGGACTCGGCCAATTTGCTTTAATTGATCATTAGAAACAGCATAATCCCCAGGAAAATTAGTGTGGGAAATCCAGGCGTCCAGGCTCCAGGAGGACTTTGCTGGGGCTTACAAGAGAGCACAAGTCATGGAGGGGTTGTCGCCGTCTCAGAATGGGGCACAGAGGCTCCCGAGCACTCGCAGCCTGGCTGGTCCCATGACCCCGCGCCCCGAGGGAACCCTGGGGGAGGTGGATGTCTCCATCCTGTCCCTCCACGTCCCATGGCCACCCCAAGCCCAGGGCTGCTGCCTGGGGAAGGGGCTGGCCAGTGACCTCGGCACGGGTGATACTGGGGGCAGCTCTGTGCCAGGTTTACACCGTCACCAAACACTGCCATGGAAATTTCCCCTGAGCTCAGCACTTTGATTTCTCTGGCCAGCGTTTAAGGTCTGTCCCACCAGCCTTCCCAGCCCCGTCAATGATTACCCAGGCGGGAGGTTGCCCAAGAGTCACCGGGACAGGAACGGGTCAGGAATGACATCCCCGAACAAACACGAATAGCCCTGGCCAGGGCAAGGTGCCAGCTCCCGCCGGCTGCTGCGACAGCCCTTTGCTGACACAGCCAGTGGCATCTGAGGCCACCCACCGCCCTGCCACCTCAGAGCCATCTGCCTTGGTGGGACCGACAAGAACACCCTGGAGGAGCCCGACCCTCCTCCCTGCCCCTGCAACGCCAACATCCCCTCACAATGGAGGAGACACTGGCCCGGCAGAGGTGGTGGCACAGCAGTGCTGCCCCGTGGCCGTCACCTCCTGCGTGCCCTGCGTGCTTGCCAAGGCAGGTGTGGCAGGGAGGAGGGCACCTCCGGCTGCTCGGGTACCCTATAAGGAGAGGAATGTGGGCACAGGGCACACCCTGCTTCTGCTGCCTGCCCAGTGCCCTGGCATCACCCTGGCATCGCCCTGGCATTATCACCTTGACAAACTCATGGCCACTTCCACCCCTTCCCTGGCAGCCCCTGGCTCTGGGGAACAGCTGCGTCTCAGCCCTTGCCTGGGCTGGCTCCCGGCGTGGTGGGCATCTCTGCGCCACGGCTGGTCCGTGATCCCTGTCCTGTTTGGGGACCCAGGGACAGTGGCACCGATAAACCCTGTCAGGGTCAGACAGCTGATCATCCGCTGTGAATTGCCTTTCCTATCATCAGCCCTCGTCACAGGGAAACAGCCGCCCCGCTCACGTACACTGGATTCCCAGGAATCTGACTGGCGGGGATGGCTCCTGCAAAAGGGAAGAGAACCCTGGAGCCCCCCAACACTGGAGCCGCTGCCTTGGGAACTCGCTTCTAACCCCAACTCTGCCAACCCAAGACTGGGCTAGGACCAGCTAGGGCTCCTCATCTCCCCTTTCCCACCTCACCCCTCGGGGTCTCCAGGAAACTCTCCCACTCACAGAATGGGTGCCCTAGATGAAGAAGGAAGAGGGGTGTGGGGTTCCCCTCCTTTAGGCATGAAATGGGGCTCCTGACCTGCCAGAAGCATCCTGGTGCTCTGCAGCCTGAAACATCACTGTGGTCCCATTTTTAAGCAGCAAACCATAGCACAAGTGTCACCCCCTGCCCACAGCCCCTGTGCTGCTGCTGCCGCCCCACACTGCTGGGAGAAGCCCCACGAGGACACTCACAATCGGGCGAGGCAGGCAGGCAGGGGGGTCAGTGCTGTGCTGGGAGAAGCCCTTTGGCTGCCCTGACCCCCCCCTGCAGCCCCCCAGTGCGCTCCCTGCGCAGGCTGACTGTGGGGGACACAGGCGGTGCGGTGGCTGGCACGTCCCCGCTGGGTCGGTGCCGCTGGAAGATGCTCCCACGGGCGGAAAGGGGGGTGTGCCGGGGGGGAGCTGCCGCCTTGCCAGCACCCAGTTACTCATTCTCCAGGAGGGAGACCTTTGGACGGCAGAAAGTTCGAGGCTTGGGGAGGGCGGGGACGAAGGCAGAGTCCAGGCTCAGATGTGGTTGCCCGTCCTCCCCCGGCAGGGTCACCGCCAGGCTGGGGACACCGTTTGTGGGGCCAGGCAAACGCACTACAGAGGGGCTGGTGCATCTCCTCCAGCAGCAAAGCCCATACATCAGGAGGCCCTTTTTAGCTTCCCCATTTGCTTACACCCCCCTTGGTTTGGGGTCAGACCCCTGCAGCCCACGCACAGGATGGGTGGGTGCAACCATGGGGCGTGCAGAACCCTGGCCCTGTCTCGGAAAGGTCTGAGCTGCGGTGCTCTCCTGCCGTGGTGCGAAGGGGCTCCTTGGAGCACGGCTGGCAGCCTGGGGACCGCTGCAGAGAGCTCATCCTGGGCAGGAGAGCAGCTGGGGCTCTCCGGGCTGACCTCGTCCCAGTGTCCACCCCACACCAGTGCCGGGCTGGGCTCACGCAGCCGCAGCAGCAGCCCCTGCCCAGTGCTTGGCAGTGGGGAGGGACCACCAGGCACTGTGGCTGCTTGTCGGCCGCCTGGGCTCCCAGCCGGGACCGGCTTCCTCCCAACGAGGCTCCCAATTAAACCAATTTCTTGGACGGCTCCAGCGATGCAGGAGTTGGAGGCTTTGTAGTTGTGCGGCCCCTCTGGCCACCCCCGGGGTCTCCCTGTCCCCCCGGAGCCCTCCCCGTCCCAGGGCAGCACCTGGTCTCTTGTATAACCCGCGGCCCCGCTCCCCCAGGGCAGAGCCGCCGCCGGCCCTGCTGCTCTCCATGCGCCTCATTGGGAACATATCCCAGCAGGAGCCGAGCGCCGGGGACTGTCCCGGCCTCGCCAGGCGAAAACAAGGCAGCGCCGTGCTGGGATGTGAGCTGGAGGCGCCTCTGAAGCTGCCGCCCGGGCCGGGTCCCACTGGTGCCAGCCCGCTGTGCCCAGGAGCCGTGGCGCCGAGCAAAGTGGCACATCAAAGCCTCAGCTCCCCACCGACCCCGGCCAGGCACAAAGAGGGGATTTGGCAGGGAGCGTCAGGGAAGACGGGGAGGCAGGGCCAGGGTCCCCGCAGGGCTGGGGCTCGGGGACGTGCCAGCCCTGACTGTGCTGGGGAAACGGGCATCCTCCTGCACCAGGCACCCCCTTCCACTTGCCAGAGCTCAGCCCCAGCTTGTAACAAACACCCGGAGTGGCTGGGGTCGAGCAGGGATGGGACGATCCACGTGGGAACGCGGCAGGTGACAGAGAAAGGCTCACAGGCACAACCTGCGCTGGTGGCCGGGGGCACAAGGGACACCAGGGTGGGCTGAGCTGTTCTTCCCCAGGCACAGGACCCATCCCATAAACCCAGGACAGACGGAGGGATGGACGGCACGGTGGAAGGGACCTGCTCTGTCTCACGGGAGGATGCTCTGAGGACGTTGCAGCAAACTCCTGGGGCGGTGACTGCAGGGGGACAGACCCAAAGGCCTCCCTCTCCGGGTGGGACAGTGGCCGGGTGGGACACACGCCCGGGTCCCTGTGCCAGCCCGTGGTGTGGGGGCAGTGCTGGGGGCAGGAGGGACGTGGGCTGGGGGCAGCAGACAGACAGAGCCCATTTGCGGGTGGCAGTGCTGCTTCTGGCCCCGCTGTCACTGGCACCGTGGGAGAGTGCACCCGCACAGGGACACGTACGCAGCCCTGCAACCATACCCACCATCGCACACACACACACCCCTCCGGGCACGTGCAGGGGGAGGGAGGGGGACCAGAGCCTCATTGTCCCCCCGGGCAGCCTCTGGGATGGCTAAAGGCTCCAGAGGCACTGGGGAGCGGGGTGTCAGCAGCTCGGCTGCCCGTGACAGCGTCTTGGGAGCTCAGGTCCAGTGGCAGATGTGAGGTGAAAATCCCTGGTGCTGCTGTCGCCCGGAGCCCCGGGCCCCCCCGCTGCCTGTGGGATCTGGGACAGAAGGCAGCCGGGATCCGGGCATCCAGGGATCCAGAGATCCAGCAGCCGTGCTGCAAACAGCCTGAATGGCAAAACACCACACAACCGGCTGCCGGCAGCCTCTGGCAGACAGGGTAATTATTGTTATTATTGTTATTACAATAACAGCAACAACAGCAGCTACTGCCTGCTACAGTTGCATCATTGCTGGGATCATCGCCACTGTCACTGCGCTTAGAAATTGCCGCCCCGAGGGCAGGAAGCCGATGGGAAGGGGAACCCCGGGCAAGCGCTGGTCCTGCGGTCTGTCCCCCTCGGTCTGTCCCCTCTCTCCAGGACACCCGGGACTCTGCTCCATTGCCTGCAGGTGCTTTAATGTCTGGATGGAACAGGACGGGCAGACGGGCCTGGGGACAGACTGACAGCTCCAGAGCACCCTGCTGGCCCAGGGGCTGCGCCTCTTCCCCGGGTGGCTCCCGAGCGCCCTGCCAGCAGCTCACCCTGTCCCCAGGGCCTGGCAGGGTGTCATTTGGAGGACAGCCAGGGCGAGTGTCACCGTCCAGAGCTCTGCCCCTGCCAGGGAGGGTGCCCCGCTCATGGGAAGGGACCGCTTGGCTTTCCAGCTCTCCTCCCACCCCAGCAAACGTTGCCGTTAATGGAGGGATTATTAGGGAATTAGGGGTTTGTGCGGTAAGCGGGTCTGCTCTGGGGGCTGCTGAGGGACGGGGATTACCCCGGTTTGGTGCCAGCAGCTCCCCAGCCAGGGCCGGAGCTGCCAGAGAGCTGAGCCCCACGAGTGCTGGCATCCAGTTCGACTGGCGGCTCTGCTGTCTTCGGGGAGCCAAAGCAGGGGTGCTGCATGCCTTTCCCCTCCATGCCACCCGCCTGCCCTCCACCTCCACTCCCGGAGGGGTCCTGCTGGGTGGCTGGGGCTCCCAGCTTGACTAGAGACCGAGTTGGGGGTGCCCAACCTTGTGCTGTGGTGGAGCAGTGCCTGGGGACCAATATTGCCCAAAACCTTGCCAGCTGCCCTAGGCAAAAGGAAGCAATCCCCAGCTTCCCATAACTGCTCGCTCTTCCCTAATTTCCCACTTATGAGAAGCACACGGACTCCCAGCACAGGCAGCCCGCACCCAGCAAAGGCCACCCACCCCTCGTGCTCTGCACCAGGCTGCCTGCTTCCTTCGGGTTGCCATGAGGGAGCAAAGCAGCCGGAGCCCGGGGCCAGGCAACTGCTGGCTGAGCCCCAGGATCACCCCGGGGTGTCTCTGGCCAGCCCCAGCTCTGCCCTGCTGCGAGCAACGCAGCCGTGATGGTGCTCACACATCTCCTGCTGAACGCCGCTGCATCACCACGCAGAGGGGAGGAAGGTCCTTCCCAGCCCAGAGAGCAAATCCCTCCTGGGAGCCGGCCCGGATTACGCTAAGGGGATTTCTGAGGCAGCAGGGCTGCCCGGAGCCCCCCCATCCACCCCAGGGCTGCAGCGTCACGCCGAGGGGACAGAGCACGTGTGCTGGGACGCGTGAGCACAGAGACCCTGCACCAGGGTCTTGGGTTGGGCATCCCACCAGTACCCGAATCTGTGATGTCTCGGCGGTTTTGTACTGGGGAAACAGAGAAGCGACGTGTCATTTTAGCAACTCTGATAAAACGCTGCCACAGCAAAGCTGCTAAAACAACATGTTGCTCCTGCTCCCCCAGTACAAAAGTGCCAGCCCTGATGCTCTCCTGATACATCCCAGCCCCGCACAAGATGCACTTGCTGTCAAAAGACAAGCTCTGTTGGAAAGTTTCTATCAAGCTGACCTCCCGTTCCCGAGTCCCAGCAGCTCCCAGTCCGCCCCAGTCCGCTCTGCCAGCTCCCCTCCCCTCTACCTGCCCGGCAGGAAGGCTTTGTGTGCCTGTGAGCCTTGGGCACTGCCAGCGCAGCGGGGCTGGGCTCTGCCCACGCTGGAGGCGATTAGACAGCTGGAGGCTGCTGAGAATAGCACGGGCACACCATGGGAAAGCCCTAACACTAATTAATCCAGGCACCAGCCCGGGGCCGGGTTAGATCTTCCAGGGCTGGCAGGGAGTGGGCGAGAAAATGCCCCTGCAGTGTGTGGGTGCCTTCACCAGCACCGGGGTCCGGCAGGCGGTGTGCCCGTCCCCGGGATGCATCCCTGCCCTGCGGCTCAGGGTGACCCCTTCTGCCCAGGGCTGGAAGAACCATCCCCTCTCCCCTTCCACCACCCTGGGGTCACTTCTGCTCCAACCCCGGCGGCCAAGAGGGGCCGGGAGCCGGGTGTGGGAAGGTGACAGGGCTGCTTCATGGCCCAGAAGGTGCTTTGAGGCCCCCGTCCGTCTGCCCCCCAAGCCGTGGGCCAGCCGCCCGGTGTGCTCATCCCTGCGGCATCTGGGGCAGCCGGGTGCCAGCAGCCGGGCACACGCTCTATATAAGTCCAGCATGTCTGCTCTCTGCCTGCTGCTCCCACCGCTGGGGCAAGCGGGCGCTGAGCCAAAAATACCATTCCCTTCCTGCCTCCCCAGGGCAGCAGGGCTGATAGAGCTAGAAAACTCATGGGGAAGGTTGAGGAGAGAAACCGAAGCCCAAGGCTGGCCTGGACCCCACACTCCCAGCCTCTCCCACTGTACCCCATCACTGGGATGAGCCGGCTCTGCAGCCTTGCCTTCAGCCTCCTCCTCCTCCCAGCAGCCTGCAAACTGCTTTGGGGCAGCCTGGCTCTGCCCACACGTTCTGCCCCTCCATCAGCCCCACAGCTGGTGGGGCATCCTGGCACCCTGAGCCCCCGCTCATCCCATCCCGATGTCCTGGTTAGAGACAGTTTGGAAGTGGGGAACACAGGTACCCACATGTACCGACCAAGGCACCGGTCCCCGGCTGGGCTGAGGAAGAAGCTGGAGGTACTTTCAAGCCCAAACCACTTCCAAGAGGGATCAGCTCCCAGACACACCAAAACCAGAACATTTTCTTCCTGTTTCAAGCTTAATTATTGCATCAGGACTGATTATTTTTAACTGAAAGCATAAATCTGGAAACAGGCACTGTGCTTCTGCTAACTTTGTTTCTTTTGGGAATCCCCCAGTGTTCGGGTCTAAAAGATCTGATGCTTGACTGGTGTGAAGGGAGCCTGGTGGGGAGGACCTCTGGGCTGGAAGCTGAGGTGTGCTGTGCCCTCTATTTTTAGCAGCTGGACCCTACTCTGGACCCTCCCTCCTTTGCTTTGACCCTCTATAAACTCTGCATGTCCAGATCAAGATGCCTTGAGGCACCCAGCAAATTCTGCTCCCAGCACCACTGTGCTGCTGCTGAAATCATGCAGAATAGGGCTTATTTTTGTGTTTAAAGCTGGTCTCCTCAGGTGATGCCATTCATCCTGTCTGTTGTACCCGTTCCTGGAGAGGGAACATGTTTTGAAGCGACCACCCGCATTGCAGGGCTGACGCGAGAGGCATGCCCAGGGCTGGCAGGATCGGTCCATCCTGTGCCCAGGTCTGTGCCCAGCTGGCCACACGGCAGCAGGGTGATGCAGGAGCTCCTCCCGGCACCCGTGCGGTGCCACCAGACAGCTCTGCCTGGACATGCCCACGGGAAGGGGGCTGCATCCCCCTGGTGTGGGGTCCTGCAAGCCCCCGGCGGTGGATGGGCACCGTGCCCCCGCTCAGCCCTTTCCACGCCTGGACCCTCCGAGCTCCAGGGCAGCTGTGCCAGAGCTGCTCCTCGGCCCGTGACCATGTTTGGGTGTTTTTGAGCCGGCGGATGACTCAGATCTCTGTTCCCGGCACTTGTTTACTCAGCCGGGCGGGAGCGGGGGGAGTGTGCGCGAGCGCAGCTGGCACCGCAGGGGCCGAGCAGTGCCCGGCGTGCCCCCCGCGTGCCGCCGGCCATGCCACCTGCTCCCGTCCCTGTGCCAGGGCTGGTGAGGGACAGCTCTCCTTCTGCAGCAGGATCTCACTGGACCCTGTCAAGCAGGGGAGAGCCCCTGGGGGGGATGTGCCCGGCTCACACCGGGAGGCAGAGCCAGGTCCAGGTCATTCCAGGGTGCTTTTCCCCCTCCCAGCAGGATCAGCCCAGCAGCTTCTTTTGTCCTCACTCCATTTTGATGCTATGCAGCCTCTCGCCCTTTGCCAGCCATGCCCGTGGCACAGCCATGTCCCCACCCTGCCGCCGGCTCTCTCTAGCGGCTGGCACGCATCCCCTCGCATCCCGGCTGGTGGGGCTCATGCCATCGGGGTTTCTTGGAAACCGAGCCACTTCTTGGCCTGGCTGGGACAGCAGCTCAGGAAACACAGCGCAAAAATCCCCAGGGCTGAGACACTGCTCCCCTGCCTCGTCCCCAGCACCCGGAGATGCCCACGGCCCCTGGCACCCTGCCCTCTGTGAGGGAGGGCAGACGGATGTCTCTGGGCTTCTCCAGGTGGCTGCATTCATCCAGATGCTACCATGAAGGCTGTAGGTGCCACCAAGATGCCACCACGAAGCCCATAGCTGGGCAGGCAGGGGTGCAGGTGCGCAGAGGGGAAGGCTGTTGTGGGGACAGGGTTTCCCCCACCTTCAGCTCAGTGCTGCTGGAACTGGACCCCCAGGGCTTGCCCGCAGCCCATGCACTGGCGCTGGTGCTTGCAGGCTCTGGGGGAAATACCTGCCTCCACAATCTTCATCATAGCAGCTTTTTTGCTGTTAAGAATTGACTTTGTGCTGAAGAGACAAACTTTTTTTGGATTACTTGGTTCTCAGCCATGCAAACATCTGGCTTGACAAAGAAAATGGGAGAGGGAGAGAGAAAAATTCATCAAAGCCGGCTCCTCCGCCTTCGTTTCTCCTTCCCTGCGCCCTGAGCAATGGGCTCACCCCTGGCAGAGCTGTGCAGGGGGCCGTGCCCAGACCACGCTGGCACAGACTGGGACTCCCCGCTCGGGGAGTGGAGCTCTGGGGGCCCAGGCGGGGGGACCCCACAGCCTCGCAAAGAGGGGGTGCTTTGGGACCCACCGACTTGCCTCCTTGTACCCAGTCCTCCAGGGACGGACGTGTCACCGGTGCCACCACAAGCCCACCGGAGTGAGGGAGGCTGAGAACAAACCCTCCGAGCAACCTCTGCCCCCTGCTCTGCCTCAGTGTTCGTAGTCTGCACCCTCATCCTCACACGGTGATGGGTGGGGGCAGGATGAGTGGGGAAACTGAGGCACGGGTGGGTGGCACACTGGCCTGGCACCCGCAGCACAAGTCCCCCCCTTTCTGGACAGGCCCCAAAGCTGTGTTCCGCTGCATCCCCCTCTGATACCGGGGGAAGAGTCTGTAAAATGACCCCAAAACCCTGGGCTTCCCTGCGAGGACTTTCTGCACCGCAGCACAGTCCCTGATGGCAGGGTGGCTGCTGGATCTGGCCAGCGAGAGTCCAACGCTGCTGGTCTGCTGTGGCTGATCTGGCAGCCCTTGGCTCTGGGGGGTGTTCCTGGGGGATCCGGAAGCCTCTCCAGCATCTCCCCCAGCTCCCCATCACCTTGCACAGCCACAGGCATCCTCGCAGCTCCCCTGACCGCAGCAGCTCCCCAGACTCTCCTTCGGCTGCTCTCTGTGGACACCCCAGGGCTTTCCTCCCCCCTGCCCTGCCCCAGCCCTCCCCATCCCCAACCCGACCATCGCTCTGAGAGCAGAAACCAAAGCCTGGCCCTTCCTGCCTGCCCACAGTGTCTCACAGCCACTGCCCAAAATAGCTCAAAAAGCCCTAAAATAACCCACCGCTGCCCACTCAGCCCGTTCGGTGCCTGAGGAAGACGTAGGAGTGCGTGCAAGGGCAGGGGTGGGCAAGCGGAGGGACCAGCCCAAAAAAGTACCTCCCGTGGGAGCATGTTTTCCCTGGGGCTGGGCAGGAAAACAGATGTTGCCGTGGCAACAGCTCAGCGCTTTCTGCTTCCTCCCGCAAAATGGGGTGACTGCGACGTCAGCAGACGGCCGGCCACCAGCGCGTGCGGCTCCAGCCTCTCCTGGCTGTGACTCAGCGCTGGTCACTGGCCCCAGCCCTGCCTGGCCCCCAGCCAGGATGAGGACGAGCCTTCCCCAGTCACCCTCTCGCCATGCCTGGGCACCTCTAGCATTCCCAAAGTGCCCATCAGGTACCGGGATGTGGAGCCTGGGACACGCCGAGCACGTTCAGGCTCAGAGATGGGGTGTCCCCGTCCTCTCCAGCCAGCTCTGCCTCAGCCAGGGCTATAGGTCACCCCCAGCCCGTCACCGATGTGCGAGTGACGGCAGCTCAGGCACGGCCACCTCTCTGCAGGCTCCCTCCGCCCGCCACAGACCCCTCTCCACATCATTCCCAGTGTGGGCACTCACTAACGGCGTTTTACAAGCCCATCTGTGTGTGCACAGAGGACTCTTGGAGGAGGCAGGGCTGGGGGCTGTGGTGGTGGTTTTTTTCAGGAGCAGTTTTCCTGGGAAAGCAGGGAAAGGACCCAAAGTCACAGCTGCCCTATTCCTGCCCGTTGCCACCCACTACAAACACCCAACAAAGGAACAGCAGAGAAACAGCACCCAAAACCCCAGCCTCTCCCCGGGGCTGCAGCATCTCAGCCGGGAAAGCCGGGGACTGTCCCAGGGGAGCCCCGCTGTGCCAGCACCGGGACACGGCGGCAGCAGGCTCCCGACAGCCTTCAGCTCGCTCCCCTCGGCCCCAGGGTATCTCCTCCTTGGGGTGTCTCAAATAGCCTCTGGACTCCCACCCTTCTCTGGGAAGAGGCCAAGACTGGGGGCTTAGACATCCCAAGCCTCTTCTTATCCCTGGGAAAGGGGCCAGGAACCACCACCAGCTCCCCCGGGGCCTCAGGGCCCCTCCTTGCCTGGCCCCAGTCCGGCTGGGATCCCCTTGCCCCGGGCCAGCCCAGCGCTGGCTGTTTGTGTGCTGCTGCCCTGGCTACCAGCCCCTGAGTCACCACCAGACCTCCCCGCGCCCAGGGAAGCCCACACTCATATTTTCCACGGGAAACCTACGGCTCATTCAGTCTTTCGAGGTGGGGAGAGATGTCGACAGGGTGTGACACAGAGCAGGGGCCTCCAGGGACCAGCGCTGCCTGCTCGGGGGGCAGCCGAGGACGCGTCCAAGTGCTGCTGGGACGTTGGGGTCCCCTCAGAGCAGCGCAGCTGTGGGCTGCTTCGGCGCAGGCGTGAACGCGGCTGCGGGGTGGTTTGCTCCATCACCCATTCAGCTGCATCTCCATCCCCAAGTCTTTGCCCGTGCTGTCCTGCACTTGTGGCCCCCGGCCCCACGCATGGGGACCATTCCAGCCCCACACAGGGGACGTTGCCAGCCCCATGCCCAGCCGGCCCCAGGGTCATGGGGTTTCCAGGCAGACCCAGTCTGGCTGCGGGGCTGGGAGCTGGGGGAAGTGAGCTCAGATGCCAGGGAGATGAGGCAAAGCTTGGGCAACAGGGGATGCAGCGAGGCCACAGTGTGACGAGAGGCACCGTCACTTGGCGGCTGCAGCCTTACAACAGCTTTTTCCAGGGAAGGTGGAAGAACGTCTCCTGTCAGGCGGCTCTGCGGTGCCTCAACGTGAGTGCAGGGCTTGGCTCAGCACTTCTGCTGTGGGCACTGACGGGTCCCAGCCACCCCGGGCTGATCGGGGTCGGGCAGGCTGGTGTTCACAAGGCTCCACGTTCACCTTCGTACCAAGCTGCCCCAGGAGGGATTTGGTCCCCGGGCAGCCGGCGCTGCCCCTGGGAAGAGTGGCTCAGTGGGGTTTGGAGATCCAGGTTCTCCCTAGAGCCTCTCCATCCTGCGAGCGATGTGGGGACACACAGGCAACCAGGATCCCGGGCTCTGTGGACCCAACTCCTCCCGACGTGCTGTTGGGCTCTAATAGTAAAGCCAGGCTGCTGCTCATTGGCCAAATCCCTGCCCCCTTCGGGGCAAGCGGAGCCAAAAGGCTTTCAAACAAACAGCAGCAGAAGCTCTCCTTGTCCGGAAAACAGCTCCAGGGCAGATGAGGATACAGAGAGGGGGGTTCTGATGCAGTGGTTGCAGGGGAAGGGGACTCCTCCATCATTTTGGGGGATGCTGCTCGGTCCCGCCTGCATCCCTTCATACGCGCTGCCTCCCAGGCTCCCGTCACCCCCCGTCCCGTGGCCGGCTCATTCGCAAATCTCCCACTTGGGTTGGAAAAGAGGCAAAATCACCCACTCGGGTTGGAAAAAAAGGTCAGTCGGGACAGGGAACGAGGTGGCAACCCCCCACCAGCCACCCCAGATGTCATCGGGGGCGGGTGACAGTCGGGATGCCAGCTCGTGATGCCGTGCCAGAGGTGAGCGGGTGCGCTACTGCTGCCGGGGCAGATGGTGGGGCAAGCAGACTTCCTGCAAGGCACTGCGTCACCTCCAGTCCTTCCTCTCGCCCAGACGGACGGACAGACAGACAGAAGCCCCTCTGGGTGAGCAGCCCCGACGCCTGCATGCGGGTTTGCTCCCCATGTGTGCAAACCCCCCGTGCGGGCGTCGAAGCTGCTCACCCCTTCCTGCTTCTGGGCACCGAGGGCAAATTGGGGTGCAGATGGGTTGCCCATGGGGATCCCCCCCAGCAGGCAACCCAGCCAGCCTCAGCCCCCGGTTCTGGGTCAGGCCAGCAACTATGGGGCATCCCCCAGCCCCATACCTGCACACACACACACACCCCCCCCTTGCTTTCCCCAAGTGGGGACCAGCTCTACCTGGGGCTGCCTGGGAAGGGTTGGGGGGCTCTGGAGGGAAATGGAAAAAGTAAAAAAAAAACCTCTCGAAAAAAGTCACCGCAAGAAATGCCGCTGCTTGCTAAGCCAAGCCTGGGTTCCCCAGGCATCCCCTGTGGCTCCCCAAGGAGTTGGTAGCCCCCAGACCCCAATGCAGACACATTGCTGGCATTTTGTTCCCCTCTCCCAATGCTGCAAAATCCCCCAATTTTGCAGTGCTGCAAAATTATCCCGGGCTCCCCAAAACTCAGCAGCATCATGGGGGGGTCCAGCCCCTGCTAGGGCTGGCCATGGCGGGGGCCAGCGATGCTGAAGGCCCTCCTCCCGTCCTCTCCTGCTCCCCCCCAGCCCTGCTCCCCCCCAGCCCCCCCAGCACGGGCTGCAGGATTGCGAGGAACCAGCATCTGGAAGGGATCAGCGCCGCCGACCACTGCGGGGTGGGGTGGGGGGTTATAAATAGCAGCAAGTTTCCAAATCAAAGATTAAAAACAACAACAAAACATGAAGAACACAGGCTGCAGCACAGGCTTTGCTGCCCAGTGTGTTTATATATATAGTCATTTCTTATTTCTAGCTTGTTTTCAATCTTCCCTCGCTGCTGTGATGTTCTGCGTCTGTCCTCTTTCCCACTGGGCAGCTTCCCAGAGACACATTTCTTGGAAGGTTGTAACCTCTTTAGTAGCTTTAAAATGAATCCCAGGCAGGAATGTCCCAGGACCCATTTTCTGCTAGTTTAGCAAAACAGCTCACTGGCCTGTTCCTGGCCTCTGGGCTGGCCCTGGTGGCCCCAGGGGTGCAGTGGGCACCACAGGGAAGCAGCTGAGCAGCTGAGCACCCCAATGTGGGTGGATGATGTTTTCTGGGGGAGCTCATTGGCATCGGGAAAGTCTCAGCACCTCAGAGGAGAGGCCAGATGGACACCCAAGTGTAACCCTCACAGTGAAGAGGTGGCACCGGTGGAGAGATGAACTGTGGAAATATTGCCTGGTGGCTTTGGCCCATCCCCAAACAGCATCCCTCACTCAGCAGGGACCAGAAACAGACACTTCTTGGGACTACCCAAGCCCAGTCCCAGCAATTGGGTCCCAGCTGGACCCAAGAGCAATTCCCCGTCCCGGGAACAGGCAAGGCATCCCACGGGTACTTCCCGCTGTCCCTCCTGGTGCCCAGAGATGGCACGAGCCCACAGGTCACTCTCCAGCTTCTCACAGCCACCACAGCTCCTGGACATGCATCTTTCAGGGACCATTTGTGGCCCTGACCTGTTCTGCAGGGCCATGGCCCCCAGCTCCCAGCAAGCACGCTGTCAGCGCCCGGCCAGGGAACTCGGATGTTGGAAGACAAGGGAGAGAGGAGAAATCACAGGTTTTCCCCAGCAAATTATTCCCCAGCTCGAAATCCCCAGACACAGCTCAAGCCCCTCAAGCCCTGGGTGAGTCCCTGTCCTCTCCCCCTCTACCCAGGGCAAATAATGGACAGCCCGGCCCCAGCAAGCACCTCCCGTGGCCTCGTGCGCAGACCTGCTCCAAAGCCAGTGCTGCTGTGTTTATCCCAGTTTTTTATTGCCCACTGAAGTTGTTTTCATGGAAGGGCTGAGGTTTGGCAGGATCTCTGCTGGCAGCGGTGCCGGGATGCAGCCCCGGCCAGGATGGCATGGCACACATGCTCAGCCTTCGTTTGAGAAATAACCTCATAAATCTGCTTAATACGTCCAATGAGTCATTCCCGCTCCCCGTGGGCTCCCTTCCCGCGAGCAGAGCCTCACTGTCCCTGCTCCAGGAAAAAAACACAAGGGAAAAAAACACAGGGGAAAAAACCCAGGGAAAATAACACCCAAGCAGCATCCCTTGAGCAAGAGCAGCAGCCCTGCCTGCACCCCTCTGCAGCCTCACGCCCCCCAGCACCCCCAGGCTCCCCGCAGAGGAACCGGGAGCTGCCTGGCGATGCGCTGCCGCATCCCCGGGCTCCCTGACTCATGGCTTTCACAACCACAGCAGCCAGACGGCCTCCAGCCCCCCTCTCCCGGCCTCCCCGGGCCAAGCAGGGAAGAGGACAGCAGGCACTGGAGGCAGCTCCAGCTGAAAAGCGCAGGGATCGTGTTTGCAGCCACCCCTTGGGATGCTGGTTGCCACTGGCTAAAACCAGGCGAGAGTGGGGTCAGCTTCCTGGGGACCTGAAGGCACCTGAGGCCACGGTGATGGCTGCAAAGAGCCCATGGCTGATACTAGCCTCGGCAGCTGAGTGGGGAGCAACAGGGCAGCCTTTTGCAGCAACCGTGAGAGAAAATACCATGTCAGTGCGATCATGGCCAGCGCCTCGTCCCCCTGGGGTCCCTGGTGGGGACGTCGACTGTCAGCAGGAACTGGATGTTCACTGTGCACTCTTGGGGCTGCCCGGGGTTTTTGGATACAGCCAGAATCCAGAGCAAGGTCTTCAAGAGCAAGAACAAGGCATTTGGGCTGGGCAAGACAAGACAAGGCTGCTTGGGTCGAACAGCTTCGTGTCCTCCATCTCCAGGCAGCATGGTCAGGGTGCGAGGACATCCCCGCATGGGGTGGACCTCAGGAGCAAAGGCCGATGCTAACAGCTGGGTAGAAAGCCAGACAAACGCCATTTGCCATGAGCCCCAACCTGCCTCCTTGTCCCAACCCTGAGATTCCAGGGCTGTCCAGCCCCCCCCCCGCACCTCAGGGCACCCTGGCTGGGGACCACCCCAGTCCTGCAGCCACCGAGCAAGGAGCAGCCCCTGCCTGTCCCGTGGGGACCGTCCCTTTTCCTGGGGGGACACACAGCCCTGGTGGTGGGGCTGGCATAGCCAGTAGCCACTTATCTGGGGCTGTTGGCCATGTGCCCACAGGCAGAGCCGCTCACATCCCTGTGGGTCACTGGGCCGGTTGTCAGAGCTTCAGCTGAGCCACGGCTGGGAATGTCCTGGCCCCAGGCGGAGGGGAAGGTGGGAGGCACGGCCGGGCAGAGTGAGGCAGGCTATTACTAGCCCAGCCCGGCACCGAGCTGCCCAGCTTCACTTCTGCAGCAAGGGTTGTGCCAGCAACCCATAGTAATGTCAGCCTGTTCCCTCTCCGGATGGTGGATGCTCTCCAAACTCATCCCACAAGGAAGCAATTAAGCGGGCTGTGTGCTAATTTGGGGCAGGGAGTGGATGGAAAGCCTCACGCTGTGCTGTCACCGGGTACACGGGTGTAGGGACCGGTCCTGTCCCACAGCGGGGCTGGACATTGCCCCTGCTCAGCGCAGACCCGGGGCAGAGCCCAACAGATCCATGAGGCTTTGATCCTCCATATGGCAGGAGGAAGCAGCTCCCAACTCCTCTGTGCCAGCGGATGGACGCAGAGGCTCGTCATGTCGCCGAAATAGCAGCGAGCACCTGAGGGGCCTGGGTGGGGTGTCCTTCTTGAAGGCTTTGGCTGCAGGAGTCCCGTGACTTCATGACAATCTCAGTTTTCCTTTTAAAGACAATGACACAGAAATAGTGAGTTTCCTGCGTTCCCAAGTATGGTGGGGGAAACTTGGAAACTTTTCTAAATATATGCTGAAAACGTCTGCAAAGGAAATGTCACTAGGGAAACGGTGAAAATAGGTGACTTGAAAAGAAAAGAAACCAAAATCCTGTGACGTCTTTGAACTCCTGGGATCACGCACCACCCGCTGCCCCGTGCCCGTGTGGCACCTCTCACCCTCTGAGGTGCCCAGCTCGCAGCATCTCTCCCAGACGATGCTGATCGGGCATCCCGATGCCGTGCCCCCAGGGGAAAGGATTCGCGGGGATGGAAGGAAAACCCAGGATGAGCCATCGAGCGATTTGCTGACGCAGCACAAAGCCGGAGCGCTGCGCTTGGCCGAGTTCAAGGTCGAGGGCTGTAAATTCCTTGTTATTTTTAGCTCCAGGATAGTAGCTGGCGGAAAACAAGAGGAAGAACAGCTGGGACCTGGAGAGAGAGGGAGGTGCAAGGAAGGTGCTTGCTTTTGCCTGCTGAAATAAGGGTGAAACCTTAATAAACAGGAGAGAGGGGAGAGAGACGATGGGTGCTGCGGGGGTGGTGGGGCGCCCCCAGATAGGGACCCGCGGGGGTGAGGGGGGAGCGTGTTTGTGCCCCCACCGGCCACGGAGCCACAGCTGGACACATCCCAGCGGCTGGGTGACCTGCAAGGACATGCAAGGTGCTGCTGCAGCCCGGGGCCACGAGGGGATGCAGGAGTGTGGGGCCGTGCGAGCTGAGCACGGTGCTGTGCCTGGCACACGTAGGTGGCAGGGAGCATCTTCCCCCCAAAGGCTGCCTTGGAAAACAGCAGCGTGCGCCTGGTGTCGGAAAGGGGGCTTTTCTCCCCCTCCCCGAGGAAGGGCAGGCACGTCGGCTCCCACTCCACCACCGCATTGCTCCTGCCTTCCTCCCCTGCCAAGGATGAGCAGGGATGCTGTGTCCAGGGCTCAGTGCTCCATCACCAGCCACCGCAGAGTCACGGTGCCCGCGGCACGGTGTCCCCTGTGCCCGGCAAAGGCAGACAGGAGATGCTGGGCTGTGCACAGCCACCGGCGCTCCAGGCTCTCAGCCTGCATCTCCATCAGATGGGCATCTCGGAACACAGCCCACATGCCCGTCACATCACCCAGCAACGGGAAGGGAACAGCGAGACACGAAGGGACCACGTGCCGGCAGCGCCACGCATCCCCCCAAACCCATGCAGGGCATCAGTTTGGCTGCTGAGAGAAAGCAGTGATCTTCCTGGGGTGTGAAACGATGAAATGCTGGAGTTTGAGGAGGAAAGAAACCAAACCAAGCGCTAAGGAGTAACAGAAGAGGGAGCAGTGTTGCAGCAGCGGCTGAGCGGTGGGCGGGGGGCGCACCTGCACAGACACCCACCCCACTCACGCCGGTATTGGGATCCTGCGGGACACGGCCACGCACACAGGGCATGTGTGCACACAGGTGTGCATGCTCTCACACGGGCGATGTGTCCCCGGGGACCCGGGCAGCCCGTGTGGTCCCACGCCGTGGGTCCTGTGCTGCCCCGGCCGTGCAGTTCCCGCGGAGGGGACGCACAGTGGGGTCGGGTCTCATGCTCCCAGGGAGTCCTCGGGTCCTTGTCCCTGAACCCAGCAAGAACGAACCAGGCGATAACAATCGGATTTCCTTGCTCACAGCCCTCAGCCTGCTGCTAGCAAAAATCTGTCTCTTGGCCCCCTCCCAAGCCTGCCCGTCTGTCTCTGCGTTATGCCCTGCTCTCCCTCACCATCATCTCTGATGGCATCTGGCCCTGCTTTCTTGCTGTTCCACACATCCCACTGAGACACCAGGGATAATCCCAGCCCTGAGACGCTGCGGGGGAGGTGGGCAGTTCTGCATCTCCTGGTTCAGGACAAATCCTCCTTCAGGAAGGCCAACGTCTGACTTCAAAGTCATGCAGGGCTGATGCTTTCTGGACTCCCCAGGAGAGCCCCATAGGTGCTCTCCAGGCAGACAAGGGTCTGAGACACCCACCACCCATGGCCCCTGCTTCGTCTCAGCTCTGGGTTGATGGAGCTTTCCTCATCCCCACAGCCCTACCCTGGGGAGGATGGGGGAGTCCTGACAGTCCCTCCATGCCCAGGTAGCCCAAGTTCATGCTGCCCTGCCCCTGCCCTTCCCACCATGCCACCGTCCTCAGGGGAGACACCTGGGCTGCCCAGAGCATCCCCGCTGCCGGGGCTGCATCCCTGAGCAGCACAGCCAGCATGCACCGCGGGGACACAGCAGGGGCACCGCCAGGCAGAGCCACTGGGCAGAGAGTGTCTCTCCCTGCCTGGCAGCACCAGCCCTGGTAGTGCCGGCGGGAGGACGGACGCACGTGAGAAGATACTTCATGCTCTGGTCAAAACCAGCTCAGACAAAGCGGCGTGATCCGAGGAGCGAGGGAAAGACCCTGCGTGGGGAGCGAACCACTTTTGTTGGCACACAAAGGCGCTCTTCACTGACCTAGAAAGACGAGCAGTGTGCGCAGCCGGTGCTGGAACTAGGACGGGGGACAATAGCGGAGCGAGTCCTCCACAGACAGAAAGCTCTTTGTGAGCCCCTGAGCATCTCCAGCTCTGCAGCCACCACGGGTCCCCCGGCACACCCTGGGCTGTGGGGCTGGGCTCCCCCCGAGCCAGCTCACCCCAGAGCCACCCCAGACCAGGTCACCAGGGATGGCCCCGTGCATGGGAAGCACTGGGAGCGCTGGCTCAGCTCCGGCGAGGCGGGATGGCACCCAGGAGGCTGAGGTGTCAGGAGCCAGCTGCTTTCCGCAGCTCTGCCGGATCACCAAATCCCTGCTCCATCCCAAAAGCCATGCGCCACCACAAGTCCCTATCAGTGTTACTTGCGCCTCACGGCCACACAACCTGCACAACAGACGGGCCCTGCCACCCCACAGCCAGCCCGACGTGACAGAGGGAAAAAGCAGCACCCACCGAGTCACCTGCTGGGTGACCCCGACACCAGCCCCTATCCACCGCCTTCCAGCCCCTGCTCTGGAGGCCCTCACCCCAGGAAGCCGCTGCAGGGTCTGAGTTGAGCAAGAGGGACATGGGCACTCACGGCACCAGAGACCCCCGGGCAAGGGGCTGCCCCAGGGGAAGCGACCCAGAGCCCCAGGGAAGGGGCAGGAGAAGTGTCAGCAGCGTGGTGCCTGCCATCAGCCAGCCCAGGGCATGGGTCTTTCTAGCCCTGCCTAGGTCCCTGCTGCACCACCAGCAGCATTCCCTGGCCTTCCACTCCCTGAGGAAGGGCCACAGGTCTTGGGCACCTGGAAAAGCCAAGACTGGAAGCCAATCAATGCTCGGAGGGCATGGCAGGGTGGACACGCTCTCCTGCCAACCACCGGTGCCTCACCCCTTGTTTTCAACTTTATGTAAGCAGGGAACCCAGCCCTGCTCCGGGACGTGGTGAAATGAGATCCGTACGGAAACAATTAGAAAGGGGAGGGATAAGGAAGAAGCTTTGCTTTGTTGGCACAACTCTCTGCCCAAAGAAGAAAACAGAGCCCATGAGCCAGCCCATATGTATTTGTGCTGGGAGAAAACAACCCGTGAGTGAAGGGAAGGAGCTGGGATGGTTTTTGTCAGTGTTAGGTTGATGATTGGACTCGATGATCTGAAAGGTCCCTTCCAACCTGGATAATTCTGATTTGCCCCCAGGTGGTCTGGGTTTTGGGGGCAGCTCACCCCACACCCAGCCCCTCTGCAACGGGCCTTGGTTGAGAGTGAAATGGGCAGGTCCTGCCACAATGAGATGGGGAGGCTCTTCAGGAGATGGTGTCTCACCAGGGAAGCTCTTCTCACCAGGTTGGAGACAACTCGCTGTCAAGCCAAGGCCAGCGCCTGCTGGGATCCCCTCTGCCAAGACACCTCCGGGTCCCCGCTCTGCCCCAGCCCTGGTGCCATGCCCCGAGCCAGCACTGCCCACACAAGCAGGTCACCCCTGCCCTGGGAACCTGTCCTCTCCGCAGGACAGGGGAGATGACAAATGCTTCGCTGCAGCTCCAGGTTACATTAAATACTCCACCACGCATGGTCCTGGCTGAGGATCAGCCGTGCTGCTCCCCCTGGCCCCCGGCAAAGCAACCATCCCTCTGTCCTTCTTGCGTGGTCCACGCTGGATCGAGCCCCCGTAAAAAAACTTGCCCAGTGGCCACAGTTTTTGCTATTTCTCCCTTTTCCCTGTCTCCCCACAAGGAGATTTATGCAAGGCTGGGGGCAGCAGGCCGTGCTGGGAGCAGGCTGGGGGGGGTACGGTGGGGCCACAAGCGTGCGAGGAGCCCAGCGCGACCGGCGTCACGCACGGCACGGTCCTGTCTGCTCGGCAAACACCCAGCGGCTTCTGCTGCTCCCCCGGGGCGTTCTGTAACGGCGGAGCCCGTTGACAGGGAAAGCTCGCCACCAGAGCTGCTTGAGAAAGGCACCCCGTGGGCATGGCGTGTTCCAAAATTAAAGCGATTTTATCCCCCACACCCTGAGTCAGCTTGCAAAGTGGTGTCTGGACGAGCATCTTCAGGGGTGATTTCAGGATTACACCACTGCAGGGGGAGATTTCACCCTCTGCTTGCGCCCGTGGAGGAGAAGTCCTTGGTCAACCTGTGTGAGTAGGTGTCGTCCCGGACACCTGAACTAGTGCTGGTGCTGCCCCTGCCCCCAGCACGGTTCCCCCAGACCCGTGGAGCCACACCGGCTCCCGTCCCGGCTCCAGCATCCTCCCCTCCTTCTCCCCCTTCCCCTCCAGCCACGGCTCTTGCATCAGACCTGGGACAAACCCGTCCTGCTCCGGCTGTTCCCAGGGTGGGGAGAGGACCAAAGAAAACAGCCTGTTTCGAGGGTAGCCACAGGACACACCACCCCTTCCCGGCAGGGCCAGCTCCCTCATCTCTTTCTGGGACAGGAGGGACAGGGACAAGAGCCTTGCGGGGCGCAGGGTGCCGGCCATGTCTCTCACCCGCTGAAATCTGGGAGCCTGATGCAAGTACATGGGGAACTTGCTCTGCTGGCAACTTCCACCGCCTCTTTCATCAGCCAACCGCCTGTTCCAGGTCTGTGCCTTTCATCAGAGAAGGTCGGCGGAGCGGGAGTCCCAGGAGGTAAATACCTGGAATGTGCTGGGAACAGCTAATCCCGGGTTCACCCGTCCCCGGTGGGGAGGAGGAGCGGGGCAGGTGAGACGGGGCTGCGGGCGCTGGCTCTGTCCCCTCAGCCACCGCGCCGGGGCAGGAGCTGGTCCTCTCTCTGACCCTGCTGCAGACCGTCTGCAGGGGCTGTGCTGGTGCCCACCTCCATCAGACCAGAGCCTGCACATGGTTTGTCCCCTTCTCTCTTGCAAGGGGAAGGGGTCTCTGCCAAAGCGCCGCAGCCCTGTCATCACTCATGTCCCCGCCGTCACCAATTGCTATCTCTGGTAAAGCACTTCACCCCGGGTTGCTGTCCCCGGCCAGAGGCTGTTCTCAGCTGGTGCTTGGCAGGGTGGATAGAGGCATGGGGACAGGGGCAGCTGAGACCTGCCAACCCTCCCAAGGGACAGCAGGGAGCTCCTGTGCAGCAGCACCGGGCTGGGGCTGAAGAACCCCCGTGAAGAGCATCCGTGCAAATGGCTCAAGCCAGCACTGAGGGCAGAGGATCTGACTCGAGGGTGGCCAGAGCCACCTCAAACCACCCCAGGCTACGGCATGAAGCACACCCCGTACCCACATGAGGAGGTGTGCCCATGCCTGACCTAGCTTGCCTCCTTGTGACAACCAGCCACTGGTGCTGGAGCCACAGTCACCTCCTCACCTGCAGCCTCCAGCCCTGCGCTCACCAACGCTGAGCTCTTCAAGAGCTACCAGCCGGCTCCAAAGTGCTCTAAAATACCCCAAAACACCTCCCTGGGGTCAGCAGCCCAGCCTTTGGGCCTCATGGGGTGTCCAGAGAGACCACCCGTCCCAAGCTAGGCAGCCCAGCAGGGCCACCAGGACCTGTTTTGTGACCAGTTCAGCTTTTTCAGCTGGCTGTTTCCATTCCCTACCCAGCTCCCCGCCAAGTGTGGATTGTTTTTGGGTAGGAAATGATGGATTCCTTCTTTACTTCCAAATCTGAATGTTGTTTTCTCTTGCATGTCTTTTGTTTTTGTTGTTCTGGATGTGGAAAGTTCCCAGCGTTTGTCTGTCCTGGAGACCAGGGAGGGAAGTGAAAGCAAACGCTGCCCCGCTGAGCGCTGGAGGCTGGCGGGGCTGGAAAGTCTAAGCACAAATGAGCCCCAAGCACTTTCCTCATCTTACAGCCAGCCCTTGGCTGAGCCTTTTGCAACGACAGGGTGTCTTCGGGCCATGTCTTAGTTCCTCATTCCCAGCTTTTTGTTTCCCATTAGCTGCAGAAATCCCAGCCCCAACTGGACCCATCTCAGCCTCGCCTGGCCTGATGTGACCCGTGCCTGGGAGCAAAAGCCGAGGCGTCCCCCCCAGAGGGACACAGCCACCGTCCCCATTTGGGACAATCTCCAAACTCATTCTGGTCCTCCCGCCTCTGCCCTGTACTACTACCACACTAGCACTTCTCCAGCACAAGGACCAGCCAAGACACCCTCTCACCCTTCCCCATCCTTGCCAAGGTGTTGGGAACAGCCTTGCCCTGACCCTTATCTGCTGCTTCTCCTCTCCTCCCACCATCGGACATGTGCTGGTGTAGTCAGGGGAAACATCTGCCTGCACCCAGAGATGCTGGGCACCTTCATGGACCTTCAGAAGGCATCCTGGCGTGCCTCTGGCCCAGATTTTATAAATATCAAGGTCCAGTAAAACTCACATATGTCCATTTTGTCCATTGAAACATGGAGCATCTAGGATCCCCTTAGCGTGATGGAGAGAGCAACCACCCTACAATCCAAAACGCCTGGAGCAGCTGGGCCGGGTGCCGACATCAGTCAGTGGAGCTGCCTGGCCCTGCAGTCTGAATCCCCGTCCGCCTGGGGTCCTCCTCTCACCCCCCGGGGTGTTCCCCTCCCAGGCTCTTTTTAACCACCCAAACATGATTTCCTGCTTTCACTCAAGCTGCCCGGGGCACCTCTTGGTGTTGCACCCGAGGTCTGGAGAAGAACACTCCCTTCCGCCCTGGGGAGGGGAACGGGGTCCTTGGTGCTTCCCCATTTCCACAGCAGGTACCTGACGTCAGGAGCATCGGGAGCGAGGAGGAAGGGGCCTCCCTGGGGAGAGGAGCAGGATTGGCAAGACAGATCAAAAATGGTCAAAATACAAACAGAAAGTACTGCAGAGGCAGGTGCCTTCTCCCTGCACCAGCCTTTCACAAATGGTGGTGATTTTGGTTGGGGAACACAATGGTGAGGACCAGTCCAGGACCAGTTCGGTGTGAACTGGTGGGCCCTCCTGCCCCACGGAGAGTCACGCAGCAGCCGCTGGGACCCTTCAAGGGGACTTTTCCTTCCACGCAGCCTCCGTGCCCTCTTCGGGGTCTCCACAGCCCCGTCACTCCAGTTGCAGAGGTGACAAGCCAGGGCCATACCTTCCTCCCCAGCAGCGCGGCGCAGCCCGCCCGGGCTGTGGCTGCCAGCCCTGGGGGCTCCGAGCCCGCTGGTCCCACGGCTGTGCCCAGGGCAGCCGGCAGCTCGGGCTCGCTCCTCGCCAGCCCCAGATAATTATAGCTCAGCTGTTTATATACCCTCAGCCCGCGGCCGCAGGAAGGAAGGCTGGAGGACTCGCTCTACGTAACCCTGCTCCCCACCCCTTTCCCACTTCCCCCTCCCACCTGCACCCCCGCGTGTGAATTCAGCACTTGTGACAAGACACCACAACACAGCCTTGTTTTTCGGAGTCGGGTACAGCCCGCAGCTTCCCCTTTCTGCCAAGGGCCGGGGCTGGAAGGGCCACCTGTGGGGTGGGACCCTGCTCCAAGCACAGCCTCCCCCTCTCCGCAGCATTTGCGGTCACCTCCTGCATCCCTCAAGCTGGTAGCATCTTTGTCCCACAGCTTGTCTGGGGGCATGGAGGCTTGTCCCTGTCCCCATGCATGGCTGAACCTCGTGGGTCCTCCCCAGGCTCCAGCAGTGTGTGCCCGTCTCCAGAGCCATGGGATGCACTGGAGCACCTGGGGGTGGTGGGTCAGTGCTCTCCTTCTTCTCCTCTCCAGCTCTGTGCCAGTTCCCCCACCCTGCCCTTGCATCCCCACGTGTGGCATCAGCGTGCCAATCCTGTGCCGTTTGCTGGTGGCCAAGCAGGACTGAGCAGAGTGCAAGGGAACCCCCCCCACAAGCTGTTGCCCACCTCTGCAGGGACCAGTCACCACCAGCCATGGTTGGAGCGGGATGCCCGGGAAGCTGCCCTGTGCCAGGAGGCATTTGTGGTGGTGCTGGAGGGGGGTGCACGGCCATGGGGGGAGCAGAGCCCCTCGCCATGAGCAGCAGCGAGCGGTGACCCCGCAGGGCTGGGGGTCGGGGATGGGGCCAGGACGGGCTGTGCCGGCCTGCGGTGCCAGGCCAGCTGTGGCCATGCCAGCTGTGGCCATGCCAGGTCGCTGCGTGTGTTTGGGCTGTGAGATAACTTCGAAAGCAGAAGCTGGAAGGGCTGGCGGCTGAACAGTTTGTTCTTTCCGACTTCCACAGGCTGCTGCCTCAAACCACAACGCCGCACAGGGCCGGCGGCGAGAAGCTGCAACCGCAGCCCAGCTGTGCCCGCTCAGCGCCCTGCAGAGCCACCGCATCCCCCCGTCCTCCTCCCCCAGCGTGCCACCAGAGCCCCCTCCAGCATGTCCACCCCTGCAGAGCTCTGCCTTCCACCCTCTGTGCCTTCCTCGCTGCCAGAGAGGGGACCGGAGCAGTGGGAATGCCGCTCTGGGGGGGTCTCAGCCCTGCAGCCCGGGCCTGGCACCACGGTGAGGGGCTGCTGCCACCTCCTGGCCACGCTCCCAGCCCCGGGCGCTGCCCGGGCACCCTATGGGCAGGGCCCTGGAGGGGGGCAACCGAATCCCCAGAACCCACCACCGAAATAAAGACATGTCCTCTCAACAGCATCATCATCCTGCAAGGCAACCACCAGTGGAAGCGGCACGTTCATGTCAGCATCCCGTGCGTGTGCCCGCGCTCCCCCTGGCAGCACAACAGGCTCATCTCGCCTTCCTGCAGGACAGCTCTGGAGAGCATAACAGAAATAAACGAAACAGGATTTAACAGAAATGCAAACAATGACATTAATGCTGCCCCCACCAGCACTGGATCTTACAGTCCCACCAAACACCCTTGAATGCTCCAAGAGTGATGACAATTCACCTATTTTGTCTCTCAGGACTTTTCATGAACGTTTGCTCTGGACCAGCCAATGGACTTCTCCAAACCACCTGCTGAATATGCCCAAATACCCACATACCCAAAGCGTGTTCTAACACTGAACAAACTGGGCAGCTGCCACCTGAGAGGGGTTGAGAGATCCCTTTGGGAGACCTGGGCTGCACCGCCATCACCAGCTGCGCAAGGGTTAAACGCCCTCCTCCCCAGCAGAGCCCTTATCTGCCCAACACCCCCTGGGAACTGGGGCAGAGACCGGAGCTCAGCCAGGCCAGCCCTGTGCCGGGAGCGTGCCGGCACGGCTTGGGTTACCTTTGGGCGTCCCATGAGGATGCCCTGGGCAGCCTCATCTCCCGGGCCAGGAGGGGCTGCGGGGGCTGCAGGGCTCAGTGTCACCCCTCGGGGACCGGCAGGGTCCACACAGCACCGGAGCCCGATGAGGGTGTCACTCCCAGCACGGCACGGGGATGCGCCTCAGTTTCCCAGACACCAGGTGAGGACGTGAGGTGCGTGGAGCTCTGTCACCAGGGCTCTGCAAGTCCCCTTCCTCCCTCTGGTGCCCACCGAAACCGTGGCCCTAAAAGCCTCCTCAGGGCCGACACAACACCCGCCCTCCGTATCCAGCTCAGGAACCACCGTGTTCCGGCAGCCACCTCTCCTGCTGCCAACCCGCATCCCCGGGGGCAGCCCCAGGGGCTCACGGATGGCTCAGGTGATGGAGGGGATGGGGGGGGACGTGTCCCAGCAGGGTTCTAAAGGTGAGGGCAGGCTCTGCAGCAGCCGGTGTGGTTTGCCTTCGCCTAGGACAGGGTGTCCTGGGGAGCTGCGCAACCTCAACGGCTCCACACCGAGTACGTTGGGGAAGAGGCGAGATCAGAGGCAGCGAGAAAGCTACAGGCGCTTTCATGTGGTCTCAGGGCAGCCTTGTTTTCAACCTGCCGGCGACGAGGGCAGGTTCAGGCTCCAGCTCGGGGGACAAACCCCATCTCCATCTCTGCTGTGCACTCCCCCGTGCCAGCAGCGTCCCTCCATCCACCCACTCTCGCAGTCATGGCGCGATGCTGTCTGCTGGCCCATGACCTCCCCCAGCTCCTCGGGAGCCCCGGGCAGGGAGACAAGAGGAACGAGCCGGACACTGAACTAAAGGCAGGAATGACAACCCAGCCCGCAGGTTTAAGGCCGTGAGGTCAGTCCCTGTGGACCCCATTTCTCCAGGCTCAGTCCCCTTGATCCCAGCTACGAGGCTCCTCCGAAGAGGGTGCGTGGTGCCCGGGGCTGTGCTGGCTCCCGGCTGCTGCCTGCCGGCTCGGGAATCGCTTCCCGCAGGTGGGATGTCCCCAGCGCGGACATCAGAAAGAGCGGTGCCCCCGAGGGATGCAGCTGCTGCCATGAAGGGGCTGAAGGGCCGAGGTCGGGGTGTTTATGCACGGCTTTGCAGGCTCCCGGGAGGAGCAGAGCGACGGCAGGAGGGCGAGATAAGGCATGGCTGCTGCAGCCGGGCTCGCCGGGAGCGTCCCCCGCTGCGGGTGCATTTGAGGCCAAGCGGAGGAGACTCCCGACCTCGGGAGCACTTGTCTTCCCTGCTCTCCGTGGCGGGGGGTGCCCAGCAAAGCTCTTGGCTACCTGAAGGAGGCTGGTCCCTGTCCCCAGGCACTGGCCTTTGCACCTGCAGGGGGGTCGGGATGTGCTGGGCATTGGCCGGATCCACTTGACCGGACTCTGCAAATGAGCTTTTCTATAACTCTGTTTTCTGATTGCCCCCAGCACCCTCCAAGGAAAAGCCGTAGGCACCCAAAGCCCTGCACGTCGGCTGGCCCTGAGTGTCGTTTTATGCCGGTGGGGCTGGGTCAGCACCTCTCCTCCCGGAGCAGGAGGAGGCGGTGGGACCGTGTGTGGCCCCACAGCCCTTTTTTCCCTGGAGACCCCTGAGCCTCGTTGCAGCTCCGAGAAGCTCAGAAAGTGCCAGACCCTGCTGCAGGACGGGTGCCCGCATCGGCCCCGGGCCAGCTCGAACCTTGCAGGCTGTTACGCAGAGCTGGAGCCCCACGGCCGCAGCCCGGGCACGGCACTGCGAACCCCCCCACGTCACCGGCCCCAAACAGCCCCCCCGAGCTGCGTCAGGAGCTGGGCTGGGGCTGGATTGGCTTGGGTTTTTTTGCTTTATCAGGATGTTGCTGAGGCCGGCCGTGCTCCCGGCAAGTGGGTCATGTTTGTGCAGCGGTTTGTAAATGCGGATCATTATGCAAGTGC
>KZ506452.1:150542-203338 GCA_002844005.1 Limosa lapponica baueri
GGGGGTTACCGGGGCATTGGGGAGCACCGGGGAATTGGGGAGCACCGGGGGGCCTCGGGGAGCACTGGAGCCGGTGGGTTATCGGGGACGGGAGGCGTCGGGGGGCACCGGCACCACGGGGACACCAGAGCATCGGAGACGCCAGCACCAGGGGAGCACTGGGGGTTACCGGGCCTGGGGGGTGCACCGGTTGAGGGGGCATCGGCAGAGGCACCAGGGCATCAGAGGAGCACCGGCACCGCGGGGGGATCGGGGAGCACCGGCACCAGGGAGTTTGGTGTTCCAGGTGACGTGCGTGGAGGTGGTGGAGGCCTACGTGGAGCGGATTAAGGAGGTCAATCCCCTCATCAACGCCGTCGTTAAGGACAGGTGAGGTGGGGCAGAGCAGGGACGGGGTGCTTGCCCCCCTCCCCCCCTAGCCTTCCTCCACGGCCCCCCGGGCAGGGGTGCAGCATGGCCCCAGGGGGGCACAGCGGGTGCCAGGAGCAGGAGTGAGCGGTTCCTGCCGGGAGCAGATAGTCACACACACGCAGAGATCCCTGCGGTGTCCCCAGAGCATCCCCCTCCGGCTGCTCCTCCGCAGGTTCGAGGAGGCCCTGCAGGAGGCCCGGCAGGTGGACAAGCTGCTTTCGGAGGGCCCTGCCGATGACTACCTGGAGAAGTTCCCCTTGCTTGGGGTACCCGTCACCGTCAAGGAGGCCTTTTCTCTGCACGGTGGGTTTACTCGCGCCCCCCCAGCTCGCCTGCTCCCGGGAGCAGTGGGTGGCTGTGGCTTCCCTTGCCCTGGTCTGCGCCCCTCTCCGCCTGGGTGCCTGGGTCTGTGTCCGCTTTTGGCACCCACGTGCTGTGGGGGACCCCCCTGGGGACCTGCTTCTGGCAGACGTGATCCCTGCTGCCCCCAGGGTGGTCTCAGGGGAGCTGCCCCTGACACCTCCCTCTGTCTGCCTGCAGGGATGCCCAACACATCTGGCTTGGTCAACCGCCGCAACGTGGTGGCCACCTCGGACGCCACAGTGGTGTCGCGGCTGAAGCAGGCAGGCGCCATCCCCCTGGGCGTCACCAACTGCAGCGAGCTCTGCATGTGGTACGAGTCCAGCAACAGGGTCTATGGCTGCACCAACAACCCCTACGACCTGCAGCGCATCGTGGGCGGCAGCTCAGGTGAGACCCGGCTCCTCCATGCCCTCCCGTGCCAGCAGGGGGTCAAAAGGCAGCAAGGAACGAGTTCCCAAGTCCTCTGCAGGCTGCATTAGCTCCGGCGGAGCTCACGGGCCCCATCCCTAGGCAGCCCATCTGGAGGCCCAACTGCTTTGCACGACCCGGCATGGCTGCAGCTCGCTCTGCCGTACCCTCTGTGCCAGCAGCAGCACTGGCAGGGCACTCGGGCAGGGAAATTGCCGTGCTCCCTGGCCATCCCTTCGACATTGCTGGGTGCCAAGGGAGGTGGCCAGCACAAGACGCTCCTGCTCTGCTGGGTGATTCTCTCTGTTCACCCATTCACGCTCTGTTTGTGGGTGTTTTCTGTGTTTCCTCCTGTCTGTGTTTCCTCCCGTGCAGGTGGGGAGGGGGCCGTGCTGGCAGCAGCCTGCTCCGTCATAGGGGTGGGCTCGGACATCGGCGGCAGCATCCGGATGCCGGCCTTCTTCAACGGGGTCTTCGGCCACAAACCCACCACAGGTACAGCAGACACAGGGGTCTCCTCCCCTCCCCACCGGGGGTGCCGGGAGGCAGAATGCAGGTTGTGGGAGGAACCTGCTGGGGACGCTCTTGTGCTCGTCTCCAGTGGGATTGCTGTAAGGGGACAGGCAACGTCTTGGGCAGGACAAGCCTGCTGCGTGAGCGCAGCCTGGCCTTGGGATGCTGTTGGGAGGCAGAGCGCCAGGCGCGTGGGAGGTATTTCCCCCCTGGTATTGCGTCCTCGGCGTGGGATGTTTTCCCAAGGTGGGGATTGGCTGCTGGGGTGTTTCCCTGGCACCTGGTGTCCCGGCGGGGTGCTTTCCCTCCTTTCCTCTCCCCGGGCACCTCGCCACCAGCTTCCAAGCACTGCCTGTGCATGTGGACCCTGGGTGACAGCCCCCGCTGTGCCCGGGGGCCACCTCCTGCACGGCCCGTCCTGGTGGGTGCTCGTGGGGTGGTACCCACTGTCCCCCTCTGTGCTCGCAGGGGTGGTCCCCAACGACGGCCAGTTCCCCAACGCTCAGGGGGTGCGGACCAGCTTCCTGTGCACGGGGCCCATGTGCCGCTACGCCGAGGACCTGGAGCCTGTGCTGAGGGTCATGGCCGGTCCTGGAGTCAACAAGTAGGTTCCTTCCTCGCAGGATGACTTTCCCTGTGAGCTGCTCCAGCCAGCGTGGTGCTTCCCTCCTGCGGCTGGCCTTTTTGGGGGGTTTTACCTCTGTTTTTTCCTGTTGCTAAATAATGAGTTTTCCATCCCACCCCATGGCCCCGTTTGGTCTCCTCATGGGTCCGTGCAGCCAAACAGGCTTTTATGTGCATCTACCAGTAGGGAGTGGAGACGAGACGGGGCGGGTCCTGCGTCATGCTGCAGCCTGCATGTGGCTGCTTTCTCTGCTACCGCTTTTGTTTCCCCACGGCTCTGGTGGCGCAATCCCAGCCGGGGTCTGTAGTCACCAGCTGCATCCTGAGAGACGAGGGTTTTCCCAACAGCAACAGAGCCCCAGAACCAGTGGGGGCTGACAGGGCAGGCGAGCGGCTGGGTGGGTTGGGGGCAGTTTGTGTCTGTGTGTCTTCAGGGACCCTCCTTCCCACCCTGATGGACAGAGCAGGGTGTCCTGAGGATATTTTGGATGTCCTGAGGACACATTAATTGCCTGTGAGCAGCTCTGGCAGCCGGGAAGGGGCCAGGGACGGATTTGGGAGCAAAGTGCCGTTCTTTTCCCAGGCTGAAGCTGAATGAAAAGGTATCGCTGGAGAAAATAAAATTTCACTGCATGGATCATGACGGCGGGTCCGTTTTTGTGTCGCCTGTGGACAAGGAGATCTTGCAGGCCCAAAAAAAGGTAGGAAGGAACGAAGGTTGTTTCTCACTGTGGTGACCCTGGGGATAAAACCTGGGGGGTCCAGTTTGAGGAGTCTCTTGTGAGTGGCTGTGGATGCCTGTGCCAGTGGCACCCATGTGTTGGAGTGCACCAGGGTGACCAAAGTCTTTGGCCCAATTTCCATTGAAATAGCTGTATTTTGCTTTCTTAATGTCTCCTGTCCATGTTATGGGGACCTTCTGGGGACGTGTCACACAGCTGTGTGTTTCCCGGGGTTGCTGCCTGGCATTTAGTCACGCAAAGGAACTTTTTTGTTTTTCAGTGAAATCTGTGCTGCTCTTGGTGCTCTTCTGGAGCATCACAGGGGGTGGTGTGAGGGCTGTTCGGGGACCTCCAAAGGTCTGTTATTGGATGTTATCGGATGGGGGACGTCCCGCTGCAGGGGGCAGGAGCTGTGGGATTCTCTGCGTGGGCTCTCTGCTGTCCCTGGTTCCCCTGGACTGACCCCAGCGCATCCCGTCCTTGCGGAAACAAACCCCTCACTCTTCCCCTCAGGTGGTGGAGCACCTCGAAAGCGAGCTGGGGGTCCAAGTTCAGCGCGTGGCAATCCGCAAGATGAAGTATTCCTTCCAGATCTGGTCAGCCATGATGTCGTCCAAGGACAGTGATGGGCAGGTGCGTCAGATGGAGCTGGCAAAGGCAGAGATTTGGCAGCAGCAGGGAAAAATCAGCTGTTTGGGGTCAGACATGGAGAGCTGTAGGCTTCTTGGACCTGCCCAGGGGCTTTCTCTGCTCTGTTTGTCCCCCAAGTCGTCCCTTCATCTCTTTCCAAAGCTACGCAGCCCCTTCTCCTTTGCTTTCCCATGAGGTGATGATGTGGCTCCCAGTAGAGGAGCAACATGGTTTAGTGATCCCTGAATTGTAGCCCTGCGCCATGCTTTTTGCATGAGTGGAAGTGTTTTGGAGCAAAAATAAACTCTGGGGAGTATTGGTACCTCATGCAGTCCTGCCACGCAGGCAAGGGTGGAAAATAAACCAACCCCACCTTGCTAAGGAAGGCACGCCTGGTCCTCTCTGCCTCCTTTTTCCTGATCCCACAGCCATGGAACAGCAGTGAATGCCTCCAGGAGGTGTTATCCGGAGCATCATCCCTTGCGTCATGTCAGAGGGGCACCGAAAGGTGCTGCTCTGGGGGCTCCCTCCACAGAGCGAGGTCCCCTCTGTGCTGTCTCTGGCAGGGTCCCGCTGCCGCCCTGGGTTGGTGCTGGAGGTGTGTAATGCTCCCGACGGGCATCTCTCACCTGAAAATGGGAACAGCTTGTGTCAGGATGATTGGGCAGCCAGAGATTTCACTGTCATTTTTCAGCCTGTCCCTCCCTGCTGGCGGTGCTGACGGAGGGAGTGTGTGTGTGTGTTGCAGGAGGCACAGCTCTTCACCGACCTGCTGGGGGACCACGGGAAGCCAGTGTGGCCACTGTGGGAGCTGATGAAGTGGCTGGTGGGGATGTCTTCCCACACTCTCCCAGCCATCGGTAAGGCCAGGAGGAGCCCTGGGGTGTGCGGGGGCGGTGGTGGGACGGGCGAGTCGTGCAATGAAAATAGTGCCCATGCAGCACCCCGCGACGGGATGCTGGGGTTTGAACTGAGCGGCCTCGGACTGGATTTTTGTAATGACACTCGGTGTCTTCAAGTCAAACGCGTGCTTGAGGTGGGGGTTGGCTGGGCCTTGGGTAACTGGGATGGGATGTCCCGGGAGAAGGAGCAGTGAGGACAGCGGAGCTGTGAGCCTGCCAGAACTGCCGGAGCTGGGGGGAGACGTCAGGGCTTTGCACCCATCTCGTGTCTTAGCAGCAGACACCAGAGAACCCCAATTAGTGCTGTTGTCTAATGAGTGCTGAGGTCGCTCCACCAGCTCTGCTCAATCCCAGTGGCTGGAAAAACTTGGGGAAGCAATGGGCGGTCTGAAAGCCTTTCCTTTGGCAAAGCTGGGGAGATGCTGCCAGCGCAGCCGTGCCCTGTCCAGGGACAATCTGCTCTGGGAGCTGGTGGGGAACGGACCTGGGGGGCCCACTGTGAGCTGGGGGATGCTGCGTGTGGCCAGGCAATGTGCTGCTGAGCCTGCTTAACCCGCAGTTCTCTCTCTGTTCCTGTTTGTGCCCTTGACCTGCAGCCCTAGGGCTGACGGAGAAGCTGATGAAACTCAACCCTGGTGGGAATGCCAAGCTGGTGAGCATGGGGAAGAGCCTGAAGGAAGAGATGGAGGCCCTGCTGGGGCCAGATGGGGTTCTCCTCTACCCTTCCCACCCCACCATCGCCCCCAGGCACCACTCCCCCATATGCATGCCCTTCAACTTTGCCTACACAGGTGAGCGGCTCCGGTTCTGCTGCCAGGGTGTGGGCAGGGCTCGCAGCCACCTCCTGCCCGCTGCAGGGCTGGGTGGGAGCCGGGGGGGGTTTACCCAGAGCGTTTCCATCCCTGACATTGCGCTTTGCAGCGCAGAGGGGTGTCTCGCTGCTGCAGAACGTGGGGGAAGGATTGTGGTCCTGCTTTAAAACGGTTGTATTTGTGCCTGCTGTCGGCAGCAGGGCAGGTTTGATCTTGGGGTGTCACCCTGCCCCAGAGGGATGCGCTGAGGCTGTTGCAGCTGGTGCCGTAGTTTGGCAGGCACCTGAGAGCTGCTGTGTCCCTGGGGTACAGTTTGGGGCTCTCTGTGGCTTTCCTGCAGCTTGAGCCCCGTGATGCCAGCGCCGGGTTGCGATGCTTTGTGGCTTTGGCATAATGGAGGGATGGTGCCTGGGGCAGGCATGTCCCAGAGCAGATCTTGGCGTGCCACATCATCATGTCATCACTCCTGGGTGCAACTTGCGTATGTGATGTGGGTGCTGGAAACCTCTGGCCAGCCATGTCCCCTTGTCATCGTGTCTCTGCACCGCTCCAGCAGGGACCAGCTGTGGGAGCTCGGCACTGTCCATGGCAGCGGCTGCTGGGCTGGGAGAGCTGGGCAGTGATTTATCCTAGGGGCTGGGCTTGCTCTAATGCAACCTTCTCTCTTCCAGCCATCTTCAATGTGCTGGGCTTCCCGGTGACACAGTGCCCACTGGGCCTGAGCAGCGAGGGGCTGCCGCTGGGCATCCAGCTTGTGGCAGCCTCCTACAATGACCACCTGACGCTGGCCGTCGCCCAGTACCTGGAGAAGGCCTTTGGAGGATGGGTCGTGCCGGGGAAAGTTTAGCCTCCTGGCGCTGTGTGATGGCAGGGATGGAGGCGGTGGTGCTCGGCGAGGTGGCAGCCGGCGCTGATGGCCGATCCTGTCGTGGCCTTACCTGCTCTTTCCACAACCCCTTGTGCCCTCCTGGGAGTGACCAGTGGTGCCTCCAGTCCCAGGGATGCTGGGCTGCTGCAGCCAGAGTTGCCACCTCCCTGTGGCACCCTCTGCCAGGGGAGAGACCTGCCCTCCCTCCCCAGTGCTGGGAGCAGCATCCTGCCTGCGGTGGTGCCTCTCTTCTCCTGGGCATGGAGCCGGCCGTCTCTGCAGTGCTTGCTGCTTTGACAACGCCGAGTGAAGGCTGGGGAGCGGAGGTGCTGCCGGACTGCTCGGGGACACCCAGCACCACGCTCCGGCCTTGCTGGGTGCATCCATCCTTGGCCTTATCCTGCCTGCAGGGCTGGGGCTGCCCCTGGTGCACCACAGGCTCCCCAGCCCCTGCAGCCCCCATCGGCCACTGCAGGGTTTCCCCTACCTCTGCCCGAACAAGGAGAGGGTCTGGGGGCGCGGGGGCAGCCGCACGCTCGTCTCCCCAGCGGGGCTTGGTGGGGTGGTTGGTGCTGGCTCTGCCCACTGCATCGCTGGCGGGCAAAGGGAGAAGGAGCTTTTGCTCTTGTGAGCTTTTGACGGCACTGGAAGAGCTCTTTGAATGCTTCTCTCCACGTGTTGAGATGGCAAAAGCATCTCCTGCCTGTGTCGTCTGTCCCTGGGGATCACCCAGACTGATCAGCATCCCCTGTCCCTGCCACCACCCTCCCAAGGTGCCCAGTGCCCACGGAAGGTAGGCAGGTGCCTGTGCCTGGGGCCGGCAGCAGGCGGAAAATGTTCTCAGCAAGGGTGGTATTAAAGAGTCTGTCCACTTTGCTGCCGCCTGTGTGTCCTCCTTCCCCGCGGCTGTTTTCCTGCCTGTCCCCCCAGGCACCAGCCCAGCCCCCTCTCCCCTCACACCCTGGGATGTGCTGGGGCTGCCAAAGGCTGTGTGTGCAGTGCAGGGACAGCAGCCACGGTGGCACACGGCCACTGCTGGGCTCTTGCTTTAAAATGCCTGGACTCACAGGGTCTGTTTGGCACCTGGCAGAGCTTGAGGGTTCCGGTGACATCCGGGGGTTCTTTGTCCTCTTGCTACACAGTGTTAATGCTCTCGGAAGACATAGGCCATGCTGCTTTCTCTCCCTGAGGGGCTGCCAAAGGCTCAGGGCTTGGGGGACGATACTGAGTCCTGCATGGGTTCCCTGGGGTCTCCAGGGCAGAGCAGGGTCCCAGCTCGGCAGTGCTGGTGTTGGCAAGGAGAAAACCTCCTCCCGGCATTGGCTTTGTGGGGATGTCCTGGCTGCATCCCTGTGCCACTGTCTCTTCATGCTGGTGGTCCCTGCATGGGGGGACACGGAGGCTGGGTGCCCCCGGGGTGCTGGGCACAGGCTGCCTCTCACCACTCGCTCGCAGAGGGCACTGCTGAGCCACCGAGGGCTCCCCACCTGCAGCCAGAGGAGACACCCTCAATGAGGAAGGAAGGAAGGAAAAAAACAAAACTTGGCTGAAGAAAACGTGAATAAACCACAAAGGCAAGTCACGTGTGGTGGGAGGTCTCCCGCAGCCTCCCGGTGCGGTGGCACAGAGGACGCAGCTGTCCCTCAGCCGGAGGGACCCCGGGGGCTGGGCAGACCCTGGCCATGCTTCCAGCGAGCGCTGGGAGCCCAGCGCGGGGTTGCTGAGGGGTTGTGTTCAGCGGAGCGTGGGGGGCACGATGGCACCGCCACATTTGCTCCAGCGCGTTCCTGGTGCAGCCGGGACCAGATGAGTGACTGCCTGGCCCGAGGTAGGGGGGACACTGGCACCTCTGGGCCATGGGGGGTGCAAGCGGAGGAGGGGGGTTGCCGTCCTTGCAGTCTCAGCCGATGGCATAACCATAAAACCATATTTTTACAGAAACTGCAATGTGGGGATTGGGTGCTGGGGTCAGCAGGGGCTGGCAGGGACCATCCTATGGCCACCCTCCCTGCTGCTGAAGCGCTGGCCCTCCCGGCAGCCCCGTCCCTGTCCCTGTCCCTGCCTGCGCAGGCAGCCAGGTCCCAGGGTCTCCCTGACCTGCTCCATGTGTCCTGGGAACGGTGCTGGGGGCCCCTTCTCACTCCAGGAGAAACACTGCTGCCTTCCCCGGGGGCCTGCAGCAAAGCTGGAGGGCTTGTGCTGGCCTCGGGGCAAGCAAAAGCCGTGACCCCACTGCCCGTGGTCCGGCTCTGGTGTTCCGGAGGTCTCCCCTCGGGGCTTGGAGCCCTCGCCCACGGCTTGCAGCTGCCCATCCCTGTTTGCTGGCTGCTCCTTGTTTCTAGCTCTGAACTCTTGGGAGGGACAGCACACACTGGGAGACCAGTTCAAACATGCTGCCACCGAGGCCGTCGCGCTCCTACGTTTAATGCAGTCAGTGTGAAATGGGAAGAGCGGGAGGCAACGGGTTGGAGTAGGTCAGCCCTATGGATGTCCAACCCAGGCAGGGAGATGCTCCCACCCACTGGCCTCTGGAGGTGGCCCCAGGCTCCCCACCTTCACCAGGGGACATGTCCCCGTGACTGGGAGGTTGGTGTTGATGGTTTCAAAGCCCTTGCACATCTCTTCCCAGAGAGCAAGGTTACCTCTGTAGCTGGGAAAAAAGTTTCCCTGGTATCTGGGTGGTGGGACGAGGCCAAGGCATGGAGCTGCCAGCCAGGGTTTGGAGAGAGGGAGGAGGGAAGGGGGCCCTGGGTGCCCCAGTGTCCCCATGGGGCTGGTGGGGCTGTGGCACCGGTGCCCGGCGGGACCAGCCTCAGCTGTGGCTCGGAGATGGAGGTGTCTGCGCGAGGCACAGCACCCTGTGGGCACCTTGTGGGGTGCTGGCGGGTGCCGGTGTGTGTGGCACCCTCCCCGTCCCTGCTGCAGGAGGTCTGGGGGCGTCGCAGCAGTGGCATCACCGGTTGTGCCAGTGAGTCATGTCCGGAGCGGGGCTGAGTCACCACTGGGGCGGTGGGAGTATCAGGCCAGGAGCTTGCTCAGACCCACCATGACACCAGTAGCCTGACGTCTCCCTGCCTTTAGGGAGGGACCAGACACCCCAGGGGACCAGCAGGAGGTCCCTGCGGCACGTTCAGGGTGCCATGGTGGAGTGTGGCTGTCCTCACAGGCCCCCTTGCCACCGCAGCCCCAAAGGCACCTTCCCTGCCGCTGCTTCACCCCATCCCAGGGGGGCAGCAGGGCGTCCACCGCCACCCCCGTGCCACAGCTGGGCACGCAGCCTCCCGGTGCCAGGCGTGCCTACAGCGGGTGGCACTGGCCACAGCTTCAGGAACAAAAATATTCTCTCTACAGGTTCTACCTGTCCGTTGTGTTTGCGGTGGCAGCTCTGTCACGCCCGTCCCCTCGCCCTGGCGTCCAGCCTGCCAGCGTAGAGCCGGGGGCAGATGGACGGGCCGCGGCGGGATGAGCCCTGCCCTGAGCCTGCTCCTGTCCCTGGCCGCCTGCACCCTGCTCCGGGGTAAGTCCCGCTGGGGGTGGCCCTGGCCGCAGCGGGGGGAGAAGCACGGGGACGACTCCCAGACCTAGGGAAGGTACTTGCAGGGAGGAGGGGACCGAGCGGGCTTCAAGGTGTGATGGGAAGGAAAACCCCAGGGTCAGCAGCAGCCACATCAGGGTGTCCGTGCCTTCCTTGGGGACCGGGTTGGGAATCTCCAGGGCATGCCAGAGATGTGAAAGCGCTGGCAGCCAGCGCTTGCCTGAACCTGGCAGGGACTCCGGGTTTGCCTGTGCAGGACTGAAGCTGGGGGTTTTAGGGTGAGGGGCAACCCCCATGATGCCGATGCCAAGTGGGGAGACCCCCGCAACATGTCCAAGCGGTGACCAGCCAAGGAGCAGGCCCTGTGGAGCAGAGCTGCCTGACCCTCCCTCTGCTTCCCCCCTCCCCAGGCACCCCACTGCCCCCCCGGGATGTGAGGCTGGAGGCACAAAACTTCCACGTCTGCCTGAGCTGGGAGCCGGACCCTGGCTCACCCAGTGGCACCACGTACCAGGTGGAGTGGAGGGGACGGTAGGTGGGACAGTGGGGATGGAGGTGGCTGGTATCCCCCACGCCTTGGCAGAGGGCTGTCGGGGACCCCGGCAGCCAGAACGTTGTTATCTGACAGCAAATCTCAGAGCAACAGAACACCGGAGCTGGCAGGGAACCCCCGAGACCAGCACATCCAACCCCTGCTTGGGACTCTGTCCTGTTGGGTTTTGACCCGAGGCTCAAGGATGGAGCCTCTGCAGCCTGCCTGGGCAGCCTGTTCCCTCTCCTGGGCACCCTCTCAGTAAAAAACAAAAGGGAGTGAGTTTGGGGTTTGAGTTTGGCGTTGTTTTTTTTTCCCTTATGCTTAAAGGGAATTTCCTGTATTTCAGCATGTGCCCGATGCCTCTTGTCCTGAGAAGAGGTCTACATCTTCTGTACTCCACCACGTTGATAGGACTCCCCCCCCCTACGCCATCTTCTTTCGAGGCTAAGCAGTCCCTGCTCGCTCAGCCTCCCTCACACCACAGATGTCCCAGCCCCGTGGTCACCTTTTTGGCCCTTCAGCGGGGGTGTGTTTTGGACGTGTTTTCTCTGGTAGCGGAGCGCAGCGCTCCAGGTGCCGTCCCACCAGCGCTGGTGAGAGGGGACTTGACTTGCTGGCAACACTCTTCCTAACGCAGGCCGGGATGCTTTTGGTCAATATTTGTGCTTTCCCACCCTTTTCTCTTGGACAGCATGGCAATGGTTAGGCAGCCTGCCTTTTTGGCTAGGAAGGTGCCAAAAAGGAGAAATCCTTGCATTTTCTCCATGTGCAGAAACTCTCCCTGGACCAAGGCAGGTGCCTGCTGGGGGAACAGCACCGGCTCCTCCCGGGCGTGTGAGCTGTATTTTGACGATATCTACGATATCTACTGGGCAAGGGTGAGAGCAGTGGCCGGAGGCGAGCTGTCCGAGTGGGTCAATTCCAGCGAGCTGCAGCCGTACAGAGACAGTAAGGACCAGGGAGCACCTTCAGCCGGGCTCCTGCTCTTCCGGGGGCGGGGGGCAGTGGGGAGAAGGTCTGGCGAGATACAGTGGGAAATGATAGGAAGGTACTGGTGGGAAAAGTGCCCTGAGCCCCGACTGGAGGAAAGGGATGGGAGCAGAACTGCTGGGTGAAGAGCAAGGAGACACAGTGAGGACCATGGATGGGAGGCCCCAGGCCACCGAGGCACTGTGAGAATCTGGGTCTCTGGAGAATGCAGCAAGATGGGGTAGGAAAGAGGATACCCCTTCAGGCTTGCCTTTTAAAAGCATCCCCTGTTGGTCCCGGCCATGGGTCCAGTAGGTGCTGGGTGAGGGCACTTTTGCTGCAGCAAGGCAAAGCTGGCGCAGGCAGGAGCAGTCCCACCAGCACTGCCTTTGCCCTGGCCGCCGTGTTTGCGAGGTGCGGGAACCTGCCTCTTCTCAGCGGCTGTCCTGTCCAAAAAGCCTGGCTGTCTTCTGGAGGAAGGGAAAAACTTTAGGACCTTCCCATAACCCACCTCACAGGGGATTGTCACAATGAACTGAATGTGTGGGTGACTAAAATGGGGTGTACCTCGGCCGTTTGGGTCCTCTTTTCCATTCCCTCTGTATCCAACCAGCATGGAAATAGATGCATTTAGCTAAAAGAGCAATTGCTGCCCTCTGTTTGTTTCTAGAGCTGGTTTCACAGCACAAGGTGCTGCCAGGATAGATCTGAGGAACTTTCTATGTGCTGGGAGTGGGATGTCCAACAGTAAAACGTAATTTCTAGAGAAACGAGATGTCTACCTTCTGTTTTGAAGACATTAATTTTCCTCATCCATTTTTTTTTCCCCTCCCTACAGCAATTGTGGGCCCCCCCATGTTGTCCTGGCTGCTCCAGGGTGACACTGTCAGTGTAAATGTCACCCTGCCGCTCACGCCCTACCGAAGCGAAGCTGGCTTCTACAAGCCAGTGGAAGAGGTGCTGTGGAAGCTGTGGTACTGGCTGAGCCTGTACGAAGGGGACGTGCTCATCCAGAAGGTATGTGTCGGGGTGGGCCAGGCTCGGGGTCCACAGGGCTGCGGAGGCTCTCCCAGTGCAGCGGCAATGCCCGTGTCCCATGGCAGTGGTGGGGTGGTGGTCCCCGTGTCCATGGAGGTGCCCCAGCCCTGCCCGCACCCTACAAGCGGGCGTGAGACGCTCTGCACTCCTAGTTTGGGGTTCACAGCCTGGGGGTGGCAGGAGGTCCCTTTCCTCTTCTAGACTGCATGAACAAGAAAAACCCATAAGGATTTCTGTTCAGATGAAGGCCTGCAGGAGGTGTTTAATGAGGTGCTCCGGGACCCGAATGCCTCCTGCAGTGAAGAAACAACAGCTGGAGGTGCTGGGGAGCGGGGAGGGGGGGTCTGAGCTCCTTGCCGTGGGGTACATGGGGTGTCGAGGCTGCAGTGGGGGGTGGAGCGGTGCCCAGACACCACCTCTAGCCACCGTAGCCATGCGTCCCCTCTGCTTCCAGGTGCCCTGCAGACGTGGCAGGGAGGATGCCCCCTGCATCTTCCGGTACCTGAAGCCCAGCACACGGTACTGCATCTGGACAAGGGCCGCCAACATGGCCAGGGAGCGGAGCCGGGAGGCCGAGCAGTGCCTGGTGACACCGTCCAGCCCCGCAGGTGGGAGATCTCTCACCAACTCAGCCACTGCCACTGCATCTCGGGTCCTGCTTGTGGCACGGACACGGGTGGAGGTGTGGGTCACTCCCCCCCAGCCACTCTGGTCAGGGTTGGTGGCCCAGTAATGCCCTGTCTTGGGGCGGTGCTTTCTTGGGGAGGTGCTCTCTCACCATCCCTCTCGGGCTTGCCCTGCACCTCCTCCTGGAACGTCCCTGCCTGCCAAGGGGGCTCTGGGGCAGCACTGGCAGAGGATGGGCTGCAGGGGGATGCCAGCTGGGGTCCTTCCACCCCTCAGTGTGTTGTCACCTACTGGCAGGCTTTCCCTGGCTGCTCCTTGCCGTGCTGAGTGGTGTCTTCCTGCTGCTGCTGCTGAGTGTGGCCGCGCTCCGCTGCCTCCAGCTGCACGTCTACCCCAGCCCCGCAGAGATGCACCTCCCGAAAACACTCGTGAGTGAACAATGCTCCTCCAGCCTCCTCCCTGCCACGGTCGAGCTGGGGTCCTCTGCGTTTGCAGGGGCTCAGCACCTCCTTTCCTCCACCTCTTGTGCCACCAAACCCCTCTCGGTGCCCAGGAGTCTCCCCCACTGTCTGACCCACCGTACCCCCAGGCCTTGCTGTGTGGGAGAAGATACTGGTGGAATGCATCAGTCAGCCATGGGTAACTGGAGGAGGGTGTCTTGGGCAGCACGTAGCCCATGAGCACAGCCCTCAGGGGTAGGAGCCTCCTGCTTTAGGCGGTTGGCTTTGTCTTGGCTGCTTGTCCACCTGCAACAGCTTGAAGGGGAGAAAAAGGAGCAGAGAAGCAAACAGCAAGGCTGCTGCCCTGGGGCGGCCGGGCCTGGGTGAGATGCTGTCCCTCGCAGCTCTGCCCGTGGGATAAACACAGCCCTGGGGTTCTGAGAGGCTGCCAGGGCTGCAGCCCTGCTGAGCTGCTCCAAACGTGTCCTGGGTAAGCAGGACGGAGCCCTGGGGACACAGTCAGCCTTCCTCCCCGAGCCCCAGTCCCCCCCTGCATCCCAGCTTCCCAGTGCTGGGGGTGGCCACAGCCAGGGCTGAGCAGCCCTTGGAGCGCTCTGGGGACAAAAGTAACTTGCTGAACTCAAGGAGTCCCCTGTGCCAGCATGGAGAGGAGATGTTGGGCTGCTCCGCTCACTCTGCCCCGCTCGGTGCCAGCACCCTTTGCTTCCCCATTCCTCTTGGCCTCTGCGCGGGGAGCGCTCCCGTCCCTGAGCAGGAGAGAGCTCTTCCATCACGCTCTGACAGCTGGGGCACAGTGTGAAAAGCAGCAATGGCTTCTGTGACCGTCCCCTGGCTCAGAGCCCCGTGCTGTGTGAGCGAGCCCTGCCTGCATTTGTCCCAGCTGCGAGCATGGCAGACGGGCTGCCCAGGACCGTCCCTATTCCCAGGGTGTGGGGCTCCTCACCCCCAGGCGGGCAGAGGGTTCAGCAAGCTGGGGCTGACGCTGCGCTGCTTGTTTCCTGGCAGGCTCTCCTGAACGGGCAGCTGAGTGTGGCCATCCGGGTGCCCACCCCTGAGCTGGAGGAGGACCCCTTCGCCCTGCTGCTGCCAGCCATGCTCCCCTCCCGCGGGCCACCCCCGGCTGAGCCGACAGCGCCCACCGTCCAGCTGCTCCTCGGAGAAAGCCTTTCCCAGGACATCAATGGCTACTGTGCCAATGGGTTTGGGCCAGGCTGCCACCAGGGCAGGGACCCGTCCTGCACCCGCAGCCAGCTGGGACACGCTGTGGGCTCCTGGGTCCCATCGCGGCCGGGGGAGGATGGGGAGGCGCGTGACGAGGATGATGTGCTGGAGCAGCTGGTGCCGGTAGGACTGACCAGAGACAGCTACACAGGTGACAGGGACTACAGGACACCTGAGATGTGGCTCTCCCTGCACCCCCAGCTTTACTCTAAATGCCAGTGCCCAGCCCTGGGAGCAGGCAGCTGCCCGCCTCTGCCCACACCGGGCAGGAGCTTCAGCCAGGAGGACCCGCAGGAGAGCCTCAGCGTGGCAGGGCACTGGGTACCGCTCAAGTCGGTGAAGATGCTGGGCACCGAGGAGGAGGATGGAGGGCAGATCCTCCACACTCTCCAGCCCCTGTACGGCTGTGGGACTGAGCCGCAGCCAGGTGACAGCACGCTGCAGCAGGACAACTTGGAGCAGGCAGCACCAGACGTCCCCCGCCCCTGCCCACTGTCCCCATCGCCCCCCGACACCCTGCGGGCCACCTTCTCTGGCTACGAGCTACGTCCCCTGGCTGCGAGTGAGCCATAGCAGGCGGGGGGGGATGACACCCGGGTCACAGCATCAAGCAGAGCCCAAGGCACTGCCCGGAGCCACTCCGGTCATGACAGCTGCTGCTGGGACCCGCCTGCGCCTCACTGGGGACAGGACGGGGACAGGCAGGGGCACGCTCTGGGCACGGCTGCCACGGATGAGTGACATCCATTGAGACCTTCCCTCTGTGGTTTTGGTGCACTTGAACCAAAGCATAAGGAATGTGTACTGAAGTTGAAGCCCTATTTATCCATCTAGATGTGTGTGTGTGCAGTACATATATTAATGCAAATCTATGTATATACTCGTATATACATATAAACCTCTAATGAAAGAGGAGATTTTATTTTATTTACTTGTCTGGAAATACTGATTGTGTGCAGGAGCTGTTTTATATAACACTAATTTATTATGGAAAACTGCCTTCTGTGCTTATTCTTTCTGTGTTACAGAACCAGTGCTGCCCTGCCTGAGCAGCAGCTGGGAAAGGTATTGGGAAAACCTGGGGTTTCCCTGGGAGCAGATCGCACCTGCAGCTGGTCTGTGTGGGAAAAGGCTGGTTCTTCAGCAGCGGCTGGACAGTTTTATTATTCCTTCCACCAGCCCTGGGGCAATTTACCTCTGAGGAGCCCTGCCCTGCAGCTGACTCTCCAGGACATCTGTGAGGCTGCGCCTGCAGCTATGGAGGCGAGGGGAACCTCTCCCCGGCGTCGGGCAGCACTGTGTTTTGCAGCAGCTTGGATCAGTGGATTCCAGGTCTGGTGGACAAATCCAGGTTCTGGGATGTGCAAGCTTTAAGCTGCGTTTGGGAAGAGGTGAGAAATCTGCATCCAGCATGCAGGCATCTGGTGGAGGGGACGGAGGGGACAGCGCTACCAGCCCCGGTGAGTCTTTTGGGTGAAGCAGGGCTGCGTGGGGCCAGGATCCGACCCCATGAATCGTCCCTGACATCCTCATCCCCAACATCCTTGTCCCCACCACCGCAGCTGACTCGGCCCGAGACCTGCAGCAGCTTCGGGCCCCCGTCTGAGGGCTCCCCCTGGGCAGGGAGGTCCCCACACCCGGCAGCGACGTGCCGGAACGGGCTGGCCTCTGCGCCAAAGCAGGTGGCCGTGCTTCATGCCGCTCATTAGCAAAACCTCTCGTAGGGCAGATGTGAGGACACGGGGTCTATCAAATAGACGGAGCTGAATTTTTTTAAAAAAGGAGAGAGGCGGTCCCGAGAGCTGCCCGAAGGAACACGCGTGTTGCCACGTCCTGTTGCTGCAAACAAAGGTCCTCTCGGGCTCAGCTGAAACACGAGTCTGATTTTCCTTAACTTGTTTCACTTTCTCTTTCTGATAAGATGAAGTTTCGGGGCACAGGTATCCGCTGTCGCTTTGGCTCTTGCAAAATGGCCTCTTTAATATTCAGGTGTTTGGAAAGCAAACCAAAAGCCAAGCCGGAATAATTGCCCTGCAGTAAAGCCAGGCAGACTTCAGAGGAGCTGGTGCTTTGAGGCAAGCGCAGGAGCTGACACATTGCAATCTCTGAATCCTCGGGCAAAACATTCCATGCTGACCTTACCTCCTGCCATCTTAATTTTTTTTAATTGTTTTTTAACTTGAAGCTTTTTGAGGCATTTGATCTACAGCTGTGACTGCTCTGCAAAGCTCAGGGAGCCAAAACCACGTTTGCTTTTCCTCCTCTGAGGCCACACCGTCCTTCCAGTGGGTGAAGAGGAATCTCACAGTGCGTGATCTCCTTGACAGGTGCCGGAGATTTGTGTCCTGCTTCTGTTTCAAGACCTCTGGGAGTGCAGACCCTGCTCTTTCCCTGCAAATGGTCCTCCAGGACAAGCAGAGAGCATGCATCCTGCCAGTCCGGCCCCTGCTGCTGTTTGCCGGGAGCCACTGCCCCAGCGTGGTGGGACCAAGCTGGCTCCCACGGCCACCTTCTTGGGCGCTGGGCCCGTGCCGGGGCTCAGCCGGTGCTTTTCTAACAGCCTGCCAGGTCTCCTTAAAGATCAAAAGACAGACAGCTCCTTTCAGAGTTTTGGCAGGGCAGAGGTGCTGGGATCCCCACGGGTGATTCAGGCAAGTTACTCACTGGCAGCAGGGACTCTCCCCAGCCTGGGGGGTGGTTGAAGCAGCTGAGATGTCCCCATTCTGTATGAAACAGAGACGTTCATGCAGAGTGGAAAAAGGCAAAAAGGCTGGTGACATTTCAAGATGGCATTTTAGCAGCTGAAGTTTCCGAGTGGATGTGAGAGGGGTTTTTTGCTTCGCCTGGGAGGTGTGAGCGGTGCGCGGGGCTCTGCAGGGCCACAGCAAGGTGCGCTGCTCGCTGCGGGGGCGAGGTCCCAAGGGAGACCCACCACCCCCCTGCACAGCGGCGGGTCTGGGTGCAGTGTGTCTGCATCACACCCTGCTCCGGGCTGCCTGCCCAGGCCGTACACGTTGAGCAGGATCATAGAATTACAGAATTGTCTGGGTTGGAAGGGACCTTTCAGATCATCGAGTCCAACCATCAACCCAGCACTGCCAAACCCACCACTAACCCATGTCCCCCAGCACCACATCTGCCCGGCTTTTAAATACCTCCAGGGATGGCGACTCCACCACTGCCCTGGGCAGCCTCTTCCAATGTTTGATAACCCTTTTGGTGACCTGCTGGGCCACACTATTCCTGATACAGGCCAGGCTGCTGTTGGTCTTCTTGGCCACCTGAGCACACTGCTGGCTCATGTTCAGCCAACACCCCCACGTCCCTTTCTGCTGGGCGGCTCCAGCCACTCTTCCCCAGCCTGGAGCATCCATGGGGTTGGTGTGACCCAAGGACAGGACCTGGCACTTGGCCTTGTTGAACTTCACACCATTGGCCTCATCCCATCGATCCAGCCTGTCCAGATCTTTCTGCAGAGCCTTCCCACCCTCCAGCAGATCAACACTCCTGCCCAACTTGGATGGGGCTGTGCCGGAGGATGGAGCAGGGTGGGAGGCTGTTCCTCAGACCCATGGCCCCAGCGCGGTGCCTGGAGGTACTTCGCACGGAGGTTTGTGAAAGCTCTGACTCACCCTGATCGATAGGCTCGTTCCCGGCTGCTCTCCCTGCTGTTGGCGGTGTTTTCAGCTTCTGCTGGTACCAGATCAAAGCCATGAGAGGAATGCAGCTGAAAACAGCTCTTTATTAGAAACAGCAGTTTTAGAACTATGCAAGAGGGTATTTTTTATTACTAATTCTCAGAGAGTTGAGCTGCCAGCTTGTAAAAGTATTGGAGAGTGGAAAATTGCTATGCGGGGGCTAATGGGACTTTTGCAGCCCAAAGCTGCGAACAGGAAACATAGCACCTAACAAACAGGAGGGAGACAGTGGCTCCTGAAATGACAGGGGAGAATTAAGCCCTAATATTTTGCAGGCTGCCAGAGGAAAGGAAGACCCCTATTTGCCTTTGAAAGCCATGGGAGGCAGAGACGCAGAGAGCAGTGTCTTGGGCTGCAGCTCCTCCCCTGGATCTGCCCTGGCCTGCTCTGCCCACTCTCCATCCTGCCTGTCGCCGCAGCCACCCTGCCAGCGCTCCGGGACAGCCCAGAGCCACCCCACGTCCTCGCACTGTCCAGCATGTGCCCACGTACCTGGCAAGGGACATGGGACAATGATCCAGCCACCCCTGTGCCGGTGTCCCTGCCATGGATCTGTAGCTCCAGGCGGGTCCCCAGAGTGGGACAGAGCAGCAGTGTCAGAGCTGTCCTGCCAGATCCCATCCTTCAGCCCAAAAAGGCTTTGTGGTTTAACAGGTCTGAGCTGTGATGTGATGCAGGCCACTGGTTCCTGCTGCATCTCTCCCCGCAGTGCTGGGCCAGCAGGTCAGGAGATGGCAAGTCGTAGCTGCTCAGCTTGGCTGGGAAGCCCCAGAAGCTGGAGATTAGGTGTGATGTGTTTGGAACACATGCATGGATAGGGCTGCAGAGCTGATAGAGGTGTGAACTTGTTGGTCCAGACCTGTGTGATTTCTCCCCAGGCAGAAGCTTTCCTGTAGCTCTGCGGGTCAAGGTGGGTGATGGGGACGCCCAGGTCACCCCAGGGCCGAGCTCTGGAGCCGGGGGGGCTGCAGAGAGAAACTGTTCCTACTTGGTGTGCTAGTCTAGGAGTGCCCTCCTCTGGGGATGCGTGGCAAGTGTCTGCATCCAGGAGGTGCCGTGGGTGTCCTCATGAAGCCCAGCTGACAGAGCCATGTGTCACCCAGCTCTGTCACCAGGTCCCCTTGCTCCACAGGATGAACTCCCCTGTGTTGGATGGAGGACCCTGACAGCTTGCCCCTGATCTTCCCAGAATTATAGAATTGTCTGGGTTGGAAGGGACCCTTAAGATCATTGAGTCCAACCATCAACCCAGCACTGCCAAGGCCACTACTAACCCATGTCCCTCAGCACCACGTCTGCCCAGCTTTTAGATACCTCCAGGGATGGTGACTCCACCGTTTCCCTGGGCAGCCTCTTCCAAAGCTTGACAACCCTTTCAGTGAAGAAATTTTTCCTAATATCCATCCTAAACCTCCCCTGGCCCAGAAGCGGACTCAGAGAGGGTCTGTGAGATATGGCCCCATCCTCCTGATGCACGTGTCAGGGGATTTCTGGTCTATGGACAAGGAATGGACTGGGTGGCTCAGCTAGGTGCCTTCCTGCTCCCCTTGCACCGACCTGTAGCTCGCTGCCCACAAAGACCACTCGTGCTCCCGGTGGTACATGGCACGGGCAGAGCCACCCTCGGGGCTGGGTGCACGTGGGACACACACGTGAGTTTGGAGAGGTTTTCCATGCTTTCTCCCCAACCCTCTCAGGGCTGTGCCTCCTGCCTCTGTCCTGACAGCAGAAGTGATGAGCCTGCCTCCAGAATTTTTCATTATATGGCATGAAACCTGGCATCCAGGGGATGGGAGAAGCTGGAAAATAGACTAGATATGGATTTTTGTTAGGAGAAGGGTCCCAACTGAGCAGTGTGCCTGGTCAGGATGGATGAATATTTTGCCTCATCTGTCTCCCAGTCTGATCTGTGCCTGACAGAAAGGGATTTGCAGACAGAAGTAATGATCTCTTGTTAATGCACCTTCAACCACTTTATGAAAAATGAGAGCCTGTACCTGGGCGTGCAGACACTCTTTTCTCCCTGTTTTGTGGTCAGCAGGATCATGGTCGGCCTCTTGGTTAAAAAACAGATGCTTGGACTCCCAAGCATCCTGTTCAGTCTTCCTCAGGAAAGGCTGTGTGATGTCCCACCCCACAAGAAGACGTGAAAGGAGCAGAAGACATGTGGTAACTCTTGGGGAGGAAGATCATGCAAAAAGAAAGCATGGATCCACATGTTTCATCCAAATGTTGGCCCCATGTTCTCTTCTGATCCTCCTCCAGACCTCACCAGAGACATGGTTAACCTGCCCAGCCTTCCCCTGGCACAGCACAGCCATGGCAAACAGCAGAGCTTCTGAAAACCTGGCCGAGCATTTGTCAAACGTCCTCACTCAAGAGTGACAGGCATCGAACTGGGGGGAGAGCAGGGCCAGTCATCTCCTGTCATCAGGATGGATGGTCAACGCAGCAAGAAAGACAACCCACCTGATGAGAGCATATTGATTGCAGAGAGCTGGAGGACATAAAAGAGAACTGTCTCACACTCCCTCACTCACAGGCTCTTAGGAAATCGGCCAAGGCTTGGAGAAGGAGAGAAAATGCCTCCCCAGAGGGTGGTCGTCACCTTGGCGGTGCTGTTGGGGTCTTGCTGCATCAGCGCTTATCCTGTCCACCCTGAAAGCTACAGTGCCCATGGTAAGGACAACCAACTGGGGTGTTTGTGCCTGAGAGCCAGGTGGGGTTTGTCCCTGTGCACCACTTTCTGGCTGGCGCTGGATGCTGGCTCCAACCTGGTGTTTCCTGGGGGCTCGGCTGGTGCAGACATGCAGAGCAGCGCAGCGTCCCCCAGCTTCTCTTTGGGCAGAAAGACCTCCTAGCCGGGGGAGGGTTTTCCGCAGTATTGTTTGGAGTGGTGTGTGTCCAGCAGGGCTAAACCCATTACTAGTGTGACCAGGTCGGACAGGAGAAGACAGTCCTGTACCCGAGGGACCTCTGTGGCTGCTGTGATCTGCAGACAGCAGAGTCTGGGGGATGTGTCCAGGCGCTCTGGGATGACAGACAACCTTGACCTAGGAATCAGCCAGTCTGGGGCAGACAAACAAAGTGTCCCTCTAGACTCGATATTCTTCTTATGCATGATGTGGCGATGAGGAAGTTGCAGCTCAGGTGCGGAGCAAATGGTGTGTGCTGGATGTCCTGGGATGGTGCGGGATGGGGTGAGCTCTGCTCGTGATCAGGGGGTACGTATGAGCTTCCCCAACAGCCACAGGACCTGGTGCTGCAATCCCGGCCGACTGCTGGCACCAACCAGCAGGGTAAGCGCCAGCTTAGACAGTCTGGGCTTCCTGATGCTGGAGAAAAGTCACTTGGGGAGAGCTTGAGCCCTGAAGGAGAGCATGACCCCATCCTCATGACCCTGCTGGGAAAGGAGCAGCCATGAGGGCTCTCTTGTTGCTTGGCTGACTCATGGGGACTTCCAGAGCTCCAGCAGCTTGGCCGCATCTCCAAGACAAAGGAAATATGAGGCCAAGTGCTTGGGATTTCTCAACTCCTGGTGGTTGGTGGGACGTTCCTGGGGGCAGGCGCTGGAGGAGGGGTGGGTTGAAGGGTGAGGTGCTGGAAAGCCCCCAACACACCAGCTGGTTTCCGGTTAAAGGCAGCCAGACAGCAAGGGAGTTGTCGCCTTAGTTGTAGCCATGTGCCTGAGGCTTGTTTTTGTGGTGCGCTTAGACCACCCCTGTCCTCAGAGGAAGGCAGACAGGCCCTGGGACGGACTCACCCCGATTTCTGCTTGTGCTCACCTGAGGCGTTACTGGGATGAGGGGGGTCTGGACTTCACCCTTGGCAGCGCCCACCGGTGCCACAGCCTGGCTGAGCGAGGCCAGGAAGGGGTGCTGCGGAGCTGCCCTCAGAAGGGTCTTTTGTAGCAGGGGACACCCCAGTGGCAAATGAGGACCTTCTCCTTTTGCCTATTGCAGTCACACTGAAGGCAACCCCAGGCAGCGGAGGTTGTTTGCCTCGGCTTTTGGCACTGTCTCCCACAGCACCCTCACAGAGGAGATGGCAGAGTCCGGGTCAGATAAGTGGGCAGTGAGGTGGGCTGGAAACTGGCTGAAGGAAGGGCTGTGATCTGTGGCACAAAGTCCAGCTGGAGGCCAGTCCAGTGGTGCATCCTGTGGGTTGGTACCGCTGGCGGCTCTGTTTAACCTCTTCATTAACAACCTGGCCGATGGGACAGCGTGCATCCTCAGCACGTCTGCAGTTGATGCAGAGCTGGGAGAGGTGGCTGATAATGCCAGAGGGTCGTGCTGCCGTCCCAAGGGACCTGAACAGGCTGGGAGGCACTGTGTGGAGTTCAGCAAGGAGAAGTGATGAGTCTTGCCCCTGGGGAGGAGCAACCCCAGGCACCAGGACACACCAGGGCTGTCCTGGTCAACACCAAGTTGACCATGAGCCAGCACCTTGCCCTTGTGGCAAAGGTGGCCAACAGTGTCCTGGGCCCCCTTCCCCTGGGGCCACACCGGCAGTGCCATGGCCAGTATTTTGGCTCCTGACCCAGGCTGGCACACGTGGTCAGACAAGGAGACGAATCCTAGTCCCCCTCAAACAACCTGCTTGTCATTCACAGGATCTGCATACCATGCTCAGGCTCTCTGTCCCATTGCCCAAGGAACAAACGCATCTCGAATGAGCTGCTTTGTCCTTGTCACTGTCTCCCCATTCAACCCAGACCTTCTACCAACAGATTTTCACCTGCCTGATGGTGCAGTTGGCTTCGTGTCTGAGAGCAAGCCTCTGGCAGGACTCCAGCCATCCAGGAACCTCCACCAGGCTCTGTCTGCGCTGGAGGAAGGGGCTCGTGGCAAGGGTGAGTCCCAGAGCTCAAGATGACCTGGACCCACAGATGGGGCTGGTGTGGGGGCACATGTGGAGGGGAGGAGGCAGGAGGATGCTCTTGGAGAGGTGGAGGGTTGCATCCAGGACAAAGGAGTGCTGCAGGTTAGGTGTCCCCAGGGGATCACGGAGAGAAGCAGGAGATGGTGCTGTGTTCCCTCTCTTTCTGACATATCTTCCCTTGGCTCCTTCCCCCCACGCTGGACCCATAGCCCCTACGTGTTCATGGCATTTCATTATTTTTTTTTAATTTTTTTTTTTCCAGGAAATAAAAGCACCCTCCAGGAGGATGGCCCAGACCGCTCGGTGAGTGGAGGTGCCTCTCTGGCCTCGGGGAGGGTGTCCCAGGGAGACACCGCTGGGCAGGGGACCCCCATGGCCAGCTCCCCACGAGGTCCCAGCAAACCCCATCCCTGCTGGCCAGTTAATGGGGACTGAGGCAGTCCCGCTCGGGTGCCACATTGCTCCCCTCCCTGGTCCAGCAGTGAGGGGAAGGAGTTTGGGGGCTGGTTTTGCCAGATGGGCACCACACAGGGGATGGGGCTGCTGTGCCGTGGCAGGTGGAAGACCTTGATGAAGTCCTATGGAAGATGGTGGCAGTGGGTGAGCGCCAGAGCCAGGGATTTACCCAGACAGAGCAGGCCCCCGGGCAACCCAGCAAGAGAGGTGAGTCCTGGGACCTGACCCACCACTGACCTGCAGAGGCCATGGAAAGCAGGGGCCGGGCTTGGGGTGGAGGGTGCTCATTACTTGGGGTGATGGATGGGTGCCCACAGTTTGGGGTAGAGCATGCTCATGATCTGGACTAAGGCGTTCAGCTCCCAGGCTGCACTCCTAGAACTGACTTCAAAGCCGAAGGAAAGCCTGGGAGAAAAGATGGATATCTCCCTTCCTTTAAACTTTTCGGCTGTGGCAAAGCACTGCTGCAGCCCCTCGCACGGCTGTCTTTTCCTTTTTTTCCAGCTTGCTTCTGGAAATACTGTGTCAGCAAATGAGGGGTATAGAAGGGGCTCTGCCTGCCGCCTGCCTGCCAGCCTGCTCCCTGCCACCACTGCCCCGCTGCCTGCCGGCAGGACCATGCAGGCATCACCCCACACCTCGCCGTGGGGTGGTTTGCACCGAGCTTTGAAAGGTCTCCGGTTCCTTGGGGGAAAAGGGGAGACGGTCTGCAGCAGAGGGGGGGTGTCGTGGGGTACAGGGACAGTCCCATGAGGATCCGGGGTGCAGGACAGTGTTTCTCCCATACCAGGGAACCTCCAGGACCCATGTCAAGGCAGAGCTGCCACCACGGCCTGGCAGACACACCCCGGCTGCCACCAGGAGCTGAATAAACCCTCTCAGCGGAGCAGCGTCCTGTGGTTACTCCATACCCACACCGTGGGGTCCTGCACCCTCCCACCATTGCCTGCACAGCATGGGCAGATCTCAGGGCTCCTGCCCCAGGGAGGGGACATCTCTCCTGCAGGCAGGGCAGGGGCTGCCACCTGCATCCCAGCGATGGCAGAGACTGGGGGCTACGGCTTCACTTATACTAAATTTCAAAAGGGTTTCTGCTGCAGGGTAGCCTCCTCCACCCCCTGCAGCACCCTCCATGCCCGGTGGCCCTGGCCCATGCACTGACAGGACACAGCAAGGCATATTAAAATATAGTTTATTGCTGTTCTTAGTTTAAAAAACCCAAACAAACCAAAATCCATTAGTAACAAAACCCGTCCCCAAACCCAGTGCTATCAGAGGCTGGCTCGCGAGGACACACATTCTAGTGCAAAGAGGGAAGTGGCAGTGAGGGCTGGAGGGGGCTCTGCCATCGCTGTGTCACCGCAGGACCCACCTCACTCACTGTACAGTATTTTCTCCATGGGACTGGCTGGGGGCGGGGGGCTGGCTGAATTCACAGCACTGGCAGGAGCCCCTGGGGGAGCCGGAGGTATTGGGTGGGGGAGGACGGGATGTCGTGGCTGTGCAGAGCTGCTTTGGCTCCTCTTGCACCAGTGACACTGGATGGGAAGGCACAAGGCTGAGCCAGGGGGCACCAAACCTGCCCACGTATCTCCTACAGACACGGTGCTTTGCAAAGCAGCTTCTGCATGCTCTTTGGCTGCCCAGTACTGGGGTGCAGAAACCGGACAGATGCCCTATCCCGTGTCTCCGTCTCCCAGTGAGGCACCTGAAGTGCTGGTGGGGGCCGGGAGGGGTGGTGGGGCTGGAGCTGCATGTGGCTGCATCCCCTGCAGCATCCTGCAAGGCAGGGAGAGATTTCTTATCTCACAGGAGCCAGACAGGACCTTGCAGCCGGCAGCACATGGCCCTGGGTGCTGGCACGCATGGGAGGGATGCCCTGACCCTCAGCCCTCCATCCTCAGCCCTTAGTGAGTCCCTGCACCCCTCCTTCCCTCCGACAGCAGGTCCTGGCACTTTGGCGCCAGGCATCATCCCCGCCATGTCCTGATGAAGGGCTAGACACAGGTTACAGCTCTTTAGCAGCGAGAACAATTTCTCACTGCAATAAAATACCGGGGCAGAGCCTTTCGGTGGCTTCGGATGGGGCCCGGATGCCTTGGTGGAAGGGAGAGCTTGCCCAAAGCAGGCTGCAGGGTGCTGTGCAGGAGGGTGACTGGCTGAACTCAACCAGCTCCAGCCCAGGCCATGCGCTGGGATCCCGGGATGCCTCTTCCCGAGTGCAGGGGACGGCTGGGGCCGCGCGGAGCCGGCAGAGCGGTTCCAGCAGCAGAGGGGGAGGCCCAGCCCCAGGGGTCTCAGCTCTGCCACCGGAGCTCTGCTGCGGAAGGCCAGCGCTCGGCTTTTCCCACGATGTGTGGTCACAGGCCACGAGAGCCTGTTTTTGGGGACAGGGATGCAGTTGCCACAGCAGCCGGGCAGAGACGGGTGCATCCATACAGGTGCTTGGCCGGCGGAGGAGGAGGGGGCAGTGGGGGGCTGTGAAGCAAGGCGCTATTTCTGAAAGGCGGGGGGTAGCAATGCCATGAACCCCCTCCAGTCCCTCCCTTGGCCGGGGCCCGCTTGTGCCAGGAGTGCGGAGGTGGGGGGCTCGGCTGGGGGCAGCGCTGCCGGCGCACCCCACGTTAGGTCATCTTCCTGGCAACGCTGGCGTAGGTGTGCTCGATCTCCTCGTCCGCGGGACACGTGTGGCTGAACTCATCGCAGGCGTAGGCGTTGTTGAGGTAGCGCCAGACGCCCGTCATGTCCTCTGGGATCTCAAAGTCACGGTACTTTTTGGCTGCGATCTAGAGAGGTGAGGAGGAGGCTGAGACTACCCAGTCCTGGGTAAGGTTTGCTCTCTGGTTTGGTTGGGGGGGACACAAATACGGGACCCCCAGCCCCCTGTGTGCACCCCTTCACCCTCACTGCCCCTTGGAGGGGGTGCCCCCCACCCTTGTCCCTGGGAGCCGGTGCCATTACCTTGATGATGTGCAGTTTGGGCAGGAGGTTGCAATCAGCCAGCGTCAGGTGGTCCCCATCCAGGAATTTCCTCTTGGAGACGGTGATGTCCTCCACACTGTCCTGGTCGATCTCCTCAGGGAGAGGCGTGTTGAGGTAGGCATCCAGCCGCTGAAACTCCCGCAGCAGGGCCTTCTCGAGATCTGGGTGGGCGGGGGAAGAAGTGCAGTCAGCCCAGAGCCCAGCGGCTGAGCTCCCCTGGGCTTTGCATACAGGGACAAAGCCCGTAGGACCGCACCATGGACCCCCGCCAGAGTCTCTGCTCCCAGGGGATCCCAGCAGCATCACCCGCCCCACGTTCCCCTCCAGGACCGCTCTCCCCAGCGCACGCACCCAGGGCCGGAGCGCTGTGGAGATCAGGGCTGCCTTCACCCATCCTGCCCGCTCCTCCACTCGCCGAGGAGGCTTCGGGGGGATGGCAGCAGGAGCCCTAACCTGGTGGCAGGACTAGCCCACAGACAAAAGTATCCCTCCCCCCACCCCGGCATGGCAGATCACGGCCCCGCAGCCCCCACACGCATTTCTTACTGATATTTGCTTCCTTGCGCGGGTTCTTGATGTACGCCGAGAACTTGGCAAAGATGTCACTCCCCACATCGAAGGACTCCTTGTACTTGGGGCTCAGGTGTGGGTACCTTTAAAGAGACACTGGTGTCAGCACAGGCAGGGATGGAAGCAGAGGTTCAGCCGCGGGGTGTTCAGCTGCGTTATCTCCTGGGCTGCGGTGCCCAGGGCTGGTACAGGAGGACGCAGGTGATGTTCAGCTGGTTGTGGGAGGACGGTGATGCTCTAAATTACTGCAGCTGCCACCCTGGGAGCTGTATTATCCTGGGTGTTTGCTGGGGGAAAATCACAGAGCAGGAACTCCTCAGTTTGGGGATGCTGGTGGCAGCAGCTCTGGCCCAGCCTGGAGGATGTGAGTTGGCACTGGGGGGACCTGGGGGTGCCAGGAGCCCTCAGGACTTCCTCAGGAACAGCCTCTTGTCTGCTGAGGCGTCCCAGAGCACGCTGCGATGGCAGGCATGGCCCAGGAGGCAGATGATAAATGCGTCTGAAGCTTCCTCTTTCGCAGGCGAGGGAGGGCTCGGGCCACGCAGGGCGGGGGGGTGACTTGGTGGGTGTGAGCCTGGGGGGACTGTCCCCCCCCCCAGCCTCTGGGCCACCTGCATGGCATCAGGCGAGCCAGGGTGCTCGCTTTGGCTCATCTGAGCGCACCAGAGTGGAGCAGGCAAAGGGAGTCTCAGTTCCCCCTCTGCCTCCACACCAACCGCCACAGCCAGCTGCAAAACCACCCGTTCCAGGGGTCCTGCAGGGCACTCCCCAGGCCCCCCCAGCCCTGCCTGTCCCATTGTTTTCCATCCCAGCCCCTCCCTGTCCCCTCGCAGCCCGACCCGCTGCCATCCTGGGGACGCAGCCCCTTGGCATCGCAGCCCCTGGCCCTGCAGAGCACATCACGGGGTGCCGGGTGGGCACACAGCCCCCTCCCCAAGCTGTTCTCGGGCACCTCCTGCCTCCGTTTTCTGAGCCAAATGAAACGCTGCGACCACCCGTCCCAAAGGGGGGAAGGAGCGACATCGCAATTACGTGGGTGGGCCCAGGGTCTGCTCCAGGAACTCCTCGATCTTAATGAAGTCTGTTTTCAGCTCCTTGTTGAACAGCAAGAAGGGTGGGTTGGTGCCTGGCGCTAAATCTTTCAACTCTTCAGGTTTCCTGGAGTGGAGAAAATAAGTGGGCTCAGAGCCTGCAGCTGGCACCCGCCATCCTCCCCGGGACGAAGGGACAGGGATGAGGGGGCAGAGATGGGACTGGGAGCATCCCCACTTGTGCTCTGCTGGGTTTGGGGGGCTGAGAAGTGCCCCCCAGCCTCTCCATCTGCCCTGTGGTGCCTTGGACTCATACCCACATCCAACAGGACAGGAGGTCCCTGTGCCATGTAGGTGTTGGCACGTGGCTGGAGCTCCGTGCTGGCCCATCCCTGCACCCCATGGCGTGACAGGCAGTGTGTGGGAGGGACTGTCACCCCCCGTCCCTCTCGTGGTGGCACGGTGGCTGCGGTGCAGCTGGGAGGGAGGACAGTGCTGGTAGGGGGAGCTGAGCCAGGGCTGAGCCATCTCACCTGGTCATGTCCACTGTGGTGACGTTGAACTTGACCCCTTTGAGCCACAGCACCATGAAGAGGCGCTGGCAGAAGGGGCAGTTTCCAATGTTTTCTCCATCCAGACCAGCCTGCCAGGAAAGCAGAGAAACAAAGATTTAACCCATTGGCTGGGCTCACCCAGCCAGGATGGGATGCCTGGAGGTGACGAGCCACCAGAGCCAGTCTCGGGAGAAAGGCACATGGAAGGCCCAGCACCCCAACATTGCATGTGGCAGGGACCCCCTGGCACCGGAGCTCGGCTGTAGGATCCTCCCCAGCCCTGCTGCCACTGGAAACCATCGTAGAGCATCCTCAGGATGCCTGGGGTCGGATCCTTCCCAGAAATGTGAGATAAAGCTGGGAGGAAGAGGAGAAGGAGGCGGGGGAAGGAGGTGGAGGGTGGTTGCTGATGGATGGGGAGGAAGGGAGGGTCCGCTTGGCTGGAGAGGGCGGCAGGAAGGGAAATGTGCTCATGTTTGCCAGGAAAAGAGCGGTTTGTTTTCGTGTGCTGTTAGTGTCTGCCTCCGGTTTTGTGTGCATTTAACAAACCCAGGCATGACTTCCCCAGGCTGACGGTGGCCAAGAACCACCCAAGCAGGAATCCTCAGCCTCGGGGAGGAGAAGGGGCTGGGGTGAGGGGGCTGTGCAGAGGAGGATTCACACGGCATCCCACCCAGCATCAGTGGGGAACGGGGCCGTGTGGCAGCCCCTAAAGCTTCGATCATGTGCAGACAGTCCCTTGCAGCCCCTCTGCATGGACACAGTGACAGCCTCCCAGCACTCAGGGGGCTGCTCTGTCACCAGGATGGGGTCAAACAGCAGTGGGGACACGGGACAACGTGCCTGAGTCCCACCAGGGCTCCCTCATCAGGATCCCACCCAGATGCTGCCCGTTCAGCAATCCCAAGGGAAAGAAGGAGCAGGTGGAGTGAAGCCCATTGCCAAAAGGACTGAAACTCCTTATGAGGAGCTTGGCCAAGCGGAAAGGGGCAGGTTCCCCCCAGCGCATGAAAAGTGGTGTGGATGCTGCTCGGAGAGGGAAGTTGCACTGTGGTGTGAGAGGTAAAATGGCTCACAGGAAACTCGACTTCTTTCAGAGAATTAACTGGTTCCTCAGCTGCACGTGAACCACGGTCCCCCGGCGCGTGTGGCAGCCCTGCCGCTGCAGGGAGGAGCTGCAGGGCTCACGCTGCTACTGCACAGGGGGATGCTGCTCCCCTGGAGCAACTTGTGTTGGCGCACGAGCCCCAGTGGGACAGCTCAGGGCTCTGTGCTATGCCGTGATATCAGTGGGCGAGCTGAAGTCCAGAGGCTCAGCAGGAGGGTGATGAGCTTTGGGAGGATCTGGTGGTGCAGAAATCAAGCAGCAGCAATAATGTCCAGGGAGGGCAGCTGGAGGTGGCTCCAGAGTTCACACCTCGCTGGGGTCCCAAAGACAGGATGCTTCATTAGCAGAAGGTGCTGGGACTTCTGCCTGGCTCTCCTGGGCTGGAGGTAAGTGCTACCAGTCACCTGACTGTATCTACAGGTGCCCAGAAACCTGTGGACTCTGGAGTGCTCAGCTTCCCCAGGAGAGATACACCAGCTTAAAACTCACCCTAAGGGAGAGGGTAAACTGATCAAACAGCACCCTGGAGTGGTCAGCTGGGGGTGACCGTCTGCTTTTCCACTATGCCAACACCTTTCAGTCCTTCCAGAGGAATGAAAATTACTTTTAACCAGTATTTCCTATGCTCAGCTGTCATGAGATGATGCTCCTGAGAAAGGAAATGGGAACTGAGAAATGTATTGATTCTCTGGGATATACCCAGAAGTGAAGCTGAATTCACACACGAGGCTTTTTCCCGGCTATCAATAAGAAACGCTCCCAGGTAGCTGCTGGTCAGGAGCGTCCCGTGTCAGCTTATAACAGATCAGGCTTCTTTGGTAACAGGTCAGCCTGTGTATCGGGTGCTTGTGAGGGAGCTGGAGGGATCAAAACAGCCATGAGAGCATCTCTGCTCCCCTGCCCCTATCCCTCCTTGCTGGCACCTACAAGCCAAAACTAATGCCATCCTTTGGAGCATTTCCAGCACCGACAGCTCAGAAGGTGCTTTTGTGGTTGCCCAGCATGAGGACAGATGCTCTCCCTGCTCTGTTGCGATGGCCCTCGCTGGTGGCAGAGCAGAGGGCAGCAAGCCGGCTCTGCTCCCGGTGCTGTCCTCACTCAGCACAAGGCTGAGAGTGAGGGGACTTAGTCATAATTTGTCTCCTTGTCCCACCGGAGCTGTTGAGCTGAGCCAAGGCAGCAAGTGGCTCTGGTGGAGCCGGAGGGGATGGTTGGTGGGTGAGATGTCCCTTGCCGGCGCTGTGCTCGCCCACCCCAGGCTTCTCCAGCCTCTGCACAGCTCAGGCTGGGTTTCCCCATCGTCTTTTGAAAATAGAGAGGTGGGGAATTTTGGACCAGAGTGAGAGGAAAATCAGGATGGCCTCTGCAGGGGGAAAAAAAATAAGCCAGGCCCATCCTAGGATGCTCAGAGCCAAATCTTTATCTGGAGGAAGCGGAGGGCAGCTCCACCAGCACTCGGGTGCTGCTGGGGGGGCACCGGGCTCTGGCACGGCCCCGCTGGCAGCCAGGTGACCATGGAGAGAGCCCTCCAGGAGCCAGGGCAGCTCAGGGGAAAGGGACCTGGGGACAGGAGCCACAGGTCCTCCCTTCCAGCAGAAGGCAAGCAGCGTGGCGGGGAAGCCATCACTCTGCACTTCCTTCTTCCCCCGCTCTCCCCACAGGGACTGGGGAGGGGGTGCAGAGCCTGCAGCCCCCACAAACTGACTTTTCTCACTCTTTTCCCCTCCAGATGCTGGATAAACCCAGCGTGGGCTAGCACAGCATCTCCAGGGAGGTGCAGGCTTTTAGCCCCAACTCTCTGAAGCCCCACAAGGCTGCACGAGGCACTAATACCCCAAAGTTTCATAGCAGTTCCTGTGGTTTCCCCTCAGTGAAACAGCATGAGACATGGTGGGAGGAGGGAGCGGCCCTGCGTGCACCAAAGAGCAGCTCTGGGGCACCCAGCGCCCACCGGCACCCACCCATGGATCCTGCAGCCACCCCAAAAGCCGGGAAGCAGCCTTGGGGGTGATTAATGCCTCACGGGGCTGAGTGGCAGAGCCCCCCAGCTGGTGGGACGATGCTGTCACCGGGGCCACGGCAGGGTGAGGCACTGCCAGCACGGTGGGGACTGCCCAGCCCAACCCAAAGGTGATGCAGGAGCTGCTCTGCACCCTCCTCATCCTCCCCAGCCCAATGTCAGCGTTTGCCAAAGCAAAAACCAGGCAGGGCTGGCGCGTGGGGAACCAGCTCCCCCGTGATTTACGGCTGTCACGGGTCACGCCACGTCTCGGGGCAGACCCCAGCTCAGCTGAGGTGCACAGTGCCCATGGTCTGCAGCCAGGAGCTGCTGTGACTTTGGTAAAACTGGGTCCTGAATGGTAGGAGGAGGCACAGCACCAATTTGTCTGCTAGCAGACAAGCCAGAAGGGTTTTTTTCATGCTAAATTAAGGCATAGGGGAAGTCCTGACAATGCTGCGACACTGTTTTCTGTTTCCCTTCCCTCCAAAAACCCCCTTAACGTGCTGCCGCCATTGCAGTCACCTCATGTATCATTTTCCTCTTCTCCCCAGCCATTCCAGGGAAAAAGTGGTGCTACAAAGGGAATTCAAGACCCAAATTACTTTTAACAAGAAAATACACTTGTCTGGATTTGGCTGAGCCAAGCTCGGTGCCTGGCAAGCACCACCACGGCTGCAGTTTTGACAAGGAGATGGGGGAGATACCCTCCCGTGAAGGGGGATAACCCTTTCCCACACGAGTTTCCAACTACAACCCACGCGAGGTGCCATGCGATGCCCGGCACAGCCGGGTGCCTGCAGCAGGGACACCAGCCAGGCACCACGGTCCTTTGGGGCACCAAGCTGCCCACAGAGAGGAGTGAAGCCGGCGGGGAAACCGCCCCTAAACCTTCGATGTGGTGGCACCGGGAGGCACCGCTCCCCGGCCACCATGACTTGACAGCCTGTCCCAGGGCCCCGCTGGCATCACTGCTGGCACAGGCAGTTACCAGCTGCCAGCTTAGGCTCCTCTCCTCCTACACCCTGTGTGTCTGCTGCAGATCTTTTGAACTTCAGTGTTAAAATGTTCCAGGGGACGTGTTCGGAAAATTGCTTAACAAGAGAAAGAAAAAAAAACATTTCCAGCAAATAATCCCCCCGGGTTGCTCTGCGAAGCCGCCCCATCCCGCCCACGTGTGGGCACCCGCCGGCTCCCCAAGCCCTCCGCACTCTGTTTCGCAACCCTGGCTGGCTGGAGTGGCGGCTCTCAGCCCTCCCGCTTGCTGTTCCCAGGCTGGGGCTTGTCTTATCTGGGTTTCGAGAGGAGCGTGTGTGCCCGCTCCTCCGTCACACCGGCTGCCAGCATCGCTGCTCCCCAGGTTACATGACCACCGCGACACCAGAACATCCTCTGGGATACTGGGTGTGACACCCTGCCGGTCCCCTGCGCCACCGCCTGCCTGGTCCCTTCCTCTGGGCACCCGCTCAGTCAGCCCTCACGGTGAGGAGCCATCCCAAACTTGGTGCCCGTCTCCAGCCTCCCGAAACATGAAGACACCCATGAATTTCCACCGCCCCCGCCCAGCCGGAGCCTGCCGAGGATGAGCCTGCGCGAACTGTCAAAGAGCAACCGTCCATGCCGCCGGGCCCCACCTTCACAAACAGCTCGATCTCAGGCTCCTTGGTGGCGTTGTGCTGCCGGCTCTCCATCTCGGCAGCGTGCGGAGGGACCGCTGGCCGCTCACTGCTGTGGTGAGTTGGTCAGTCCTCTGCAGAGCGCTGCCGGCTTCGCTTTGGGAGGGCTGGTGGCTGGAGCACCTCGTCTGCGCTCGCCCCGCGGAGGGCTGGGGCTCGCCCTTTCCTTCCTTTTGAAGCGGGGAGGAGCGATGGGGTGTGTGCCGGGACCTGCCAGCGGGGAGGGGGAAGCTGCGGGGCCTCCCAGCCGTGACTCAGCACGGGTCTATCTGGACAAGTTCATGGGTCCCCTTCCAGTCTATCGCAGCCACCCAGGCACGGAGCCGCTGACTCGAGCCCTGGGCTGGTGGCCCAGGCGGCCACAGAGCCGCTGCCGTCACCTCCCGGCTGGGAGCGGGGGGGCCTGCGGAGGAAGCGTCTCATCGTGCTGATCCGGTCTGGTCTCACCCCTTCGCCATCCTCCCGCCCTCGCGCCCGCACACCAGGGCTCAGCCACTTTGTTATCTCTTTGGGGTGACCCACACTGACCTTCCCACCACCTTTCCCCTCCCGCTGCTGCATCGCCACGGGCACCGCTCCTCTCCCTGCCTGCCACCCCAGGGGTCCCCCCGGGTGGGCTCCCCTGAGCACCCCCCAATGCAAGGAGCAGGGGCCAAGCGGGGCCAGGCTTCTGGGAAGCCAAGCAGGGCAGCCTGGCCACCGGCCACCAGCTCTTCGCAGTGAGCCCGGCGCTGCCCGGGTGCAGACCTTGGGCAGGAAGGGTTGCAAAACACCGGGGAGGGAAAGCAAAGCGTCTGGAGCCTGTCGGGGTGCAGCGGGGAACCCCGAGCGCTGGCAGCAGCCCAGCCGGGGCAGCGTGATGGGAAGGCATGTCTCCAGGGCTGACCCCCCAGCAGGGCCCCGTTCCTGGAATTTGGGCTGTTTCACAGGAAGGATGACCAGCTTGCTCTCCTCCCCAGGATGGGAGGGAAACATTCGCCGTCAGCCCGTCCTGGCGGCCGTCCCAGCAGAGGCAGCTTCCCAGCACCCACGGGCTTGACTCCTCTCCTGGGTGAGTCCCGTCTCTCACCTTGCTGGTACCTTGCTGGTACACCAAAGCTGGTACCGAGCTTTGTGCAAAATGGGGATCCTGATTGCTTGCCTCAGCCCCACCCCAGCTCGGGTAAGCTCAGACTTCCCTAAAAATAATCAAACTCTGGTAAGAAAGCATCCACCCTGAGGCGACTGGGCTGGGAGAGTTGTGCAGGCTCCCTGAGGAGTCTCCCCAAGGGAGGTGTTTCTCCTGGGTGCTGCTGCACAGCCCAGAGCGAAGCTTACGCTGATGGCTCCTTGGGAGGGGCTGGGGGCATTTTTCTTTCTGCCCCATCAAAGCTTTTGGAGAACTCGAAACTCCACCCGGTGTGGACAGGAAACTGCCTGAGGCCCTCATGAGCGAGGGGTGAATTGATGGTGTTGTGGGTGCCAAGCAGGGCCATGGCAGCACCCTCAGCAGGCAGGAGCTTGGTACTCATCTTGCCTCCCCGCCCCTGCCCCCGTCCCCAGCCCTTGCTGCGGCCCCCCAGGTGATGTGTGCCGGTCCCTGCGGCCCCCCACGCCCCCCTGGGCCGCCGCTGCCAGGGCGATGCCGGGCCCAGCCGGCTCCTGGCACTGCCGGCTGCTGCCATCCCTGCTGACCTCAGCCCCGCAGAGCAGCAGCTCCTGCCCCTTGCGTCCCCTCCAGCTGTCCCCATTCAGCTTCTGCGGGGCAGGGGACACGGTGATGGCACGGTGCCCTCCTCATGAGGTGTCACAGCGCCCAATATCTGGCCCTGCCGAGGCCGAGGGGGCAGAAGGACAGCAGCAAAGAGGTCCCTGCCCGCAGTGTTTGATGCAGGGATGGGGTTTGCCTCTTCTGCAGGAACAGCCGCCTTGGGAGGGAGCGCAGGCAGCCCTTCCCTTCCTCCTCAGACACTCAATGGCCGGACATTTGCCGAGATGGAGATTAGGGCACACGTGTATCCGGATTTGTGCCTCGCCGTGTCCGTGAGAAAGCAGGGGGCACATTGGAAACTTCGCCAACCCCCATCCCTCTGCTCGGGGGGAACGGAGGCAGGAGGGAAGGGGCTGCCAGTTTCTCTGCCAGCAACCGTGATGCCAAGGCATGACACCCACTTGCCCGCCACAGAGCGCCTTCGGAAACATGTCCCTCCCTGTGGGAGGTGTCCCCGTGCTGAGGGTGTCCCAGCTGCCCAGAGCAGCCCCGTACCCTGGGAGCAGACAAAGCAGGCACGCAGGCGCCCCAGCGCCTTGGCAGGGCAGAGAAGCGAGCCATTGTCCCCACATTGCCAGCCCCGGCGCCAGCCACCGCCGAGGACCAGCAGAGCTGCCTGGTGGGACACACAGAGCCGGCAGCGGCTGCACGATGGCCGGGCTGGTGGGGCCAGCAGCAGCCCTGGTCCTCCTCTGCCTGGCCGTGGGGCTGGAGGCCAGCCCAGAGCTCTCCGGTGAGTTGGGGCGCGGGCACAAGGGGTGCCAGGGACCACACCGGTGTGAGGGGAGGGCGACGCGACAACCGGGTTGGTGGGGCAGGGACAAGCGAGGCACAAGCCAGTGCAGGCCAGAGAGAGTTTGCCAAAAAAATGGGGGGGTTTATCTCCATGGCAGAGCTGGGATCTGAAAACACTGCATGCGAGTCCCATCACCCTACTGTGAGAGGGGAAGCATCTCCCCCCACTGCTGCCATGCTCCCTTGGACAGTTTCGAGGCAGAAATGCAAAAAACCCAAACCTTAAGACAGTCCCCAAGCTTTCCTGAGATCCAGGAACCCAGACTTTTCTGGCCATGATGCTCACGCCCTTGGTGCTTGACGGTGTGTGGAGCTGAAGGCTCCCAGGGCACCCGGGGCTCTTCTGGGAGCCTTTGCTGCCTGGAGAAGGTGAGGGAGGAGATGGGCTGAAGCTCTACCCCGTTCCTGGCTGGAGCCAGTGGCTGCAGTCCCCAGCCAGAGCCACCCGTGAGCGGGGGAGCTGTGGGTGCAGCAAGGGCCACATCCTCTCCCTGGGGCAGCACCCATGAGCCTTACCCATGTAGCTGAGGCAGGAATTTGGGATCCCTCGTACACCAGTACTTGGGACAGTCAGGATGGGTGCGGGCAGGCTGGGCTCCCAGGGCTGCCCTTCCTCTGAGGGATCCTCCAGAAGCAGCCCCGCAGACCCTCCAGCCCAGCACGGTGCCGCCGAGTGCGGTGGGGCAGAGGATGTGATTTCATCTGGGCAGAGCCAACGGCATGACCGCGCTGTCAGGGACTGAGTCAGCAGCACCGGAACCACTCGCAAAACCTGCCTGTGGCCTCCTTGCCATGGTTTCACCCAAAAACCCTCCTGTCTTTGCAATTGTTCGCTGCCCCAAAACGGTGTGATGGAGAAACCTCTGGCCCTGTTTGAGCCTTGGTTTTAAAATACAACCCCCCAGTGCTGCCAGCCGGCACGGCAGCAGAGGAGGGTGCCTGCTGCAAGGCAGGCTGGATTTGGGGAAACCCTTTTCTCCCCCTGTTCCTCCCCATGTCCCCCACCATCCCCAGGATGTGGCTCAGCCCTCTGTGCACAGGGCTCTCCCAATGGGGGGGAATCTGGGCAGCCCCACCATCTCGGGGACGGGCAGGAGGGGTGGGAGTGGGTGCCAGGCAGAAGTTGAGCCCTGGGCGGCTCTGGAGCTGGCACAAGAGCCTGGTGGCTGCTGCAGCTGTGGGTGCAGAGGAAGGAGAATGGGGACCAGCAGCCCGGGCAGGGTCCCATGCCCCTCACGGCCCCCAGTGTCCTGTGACACGGGACAACGAGAGGAGAGGGGCAGAACAGGGCTTGTCCTGGCCCCCTCTTTGTGGGCACTGCACCCCACAGGACTGATCCAGCTCTGTGTCCTCCAAAGAGCATATTTGCATCTCACTGGAGCTTTGATCTGGTTAAAACAGCTTGTCTGTTCCCATCCACCCTCCTCCACCTTTCCCCTCCTCCAGCACGCAGAGGGGTGAGCAGGGGCTCGCTTGCACCAGGCTGTGGCTCTCCCACTCCTGCATCCCATGCTTGCAAGGGTAAAGGAGCTGAGAAATGCCAGCGGCTGCCTGTGCCCAAGGGAAGGATTAACTCGGATAACTCGGAGCTGGGGCAGGTCCCAGCTGTGTCTACAGACATCTCCGGGGAGGGATGCTGGCTGCTGCTGCCAAAGGGTTAGTGGCAGTCAGGAAGGTGAAAGGGGCCTTTGTGCAGCTGAGCCTGGCACCAGGTTGCGGAGGGATGGAGGGAGAAGCGTGGGGCTGGGAGCCATCGTTCCCACCTTCTTGTATTGGTTTGGGGGGGCTGACACACTGCAGGCAGGGGGACGGCGTGTGGGTCCCTCCAAGGACCCCAGAACTGGGGACAGGTCTGTGACTCACCCAGCAGCCCAGGGTCCTGCCAGGCAGTAACCAGGCTGCCCTGTCCCCACCTCCCAGCCTAAAAATGGTGCTTCCCCTTTGCTCTTGTTTTATTCAAAGGCCTGATGCAAACTTCTCTGTCCAGGGCCCTACACATCATTTTTTTGTCAGCTTGTCCTGATTCCTCAGCCTTCTCCAGCAAATGGTGCCTGCTCAGAGCACCCCTGGCAGCTTGCTCTTTTATTACAACAGCCTCGTTGCTCACCCAGCACAGCTGAATCCAGTCAGAGCTGATAGCTGTGTGTTAACTCTCCCAAAGGCTGGGCAGGACAGCCCCACCATACTGTTCCCTGTAGGGAAAGCAACAGGGTGAGTGGTTTGGGACACAAACTAGGCAGGGTTAAAGACAGAAATACCCCGTGCCAGGAATTCGGGGAAAGAAGGGCCAGTGCCTGTCAGAAAGGCCATGGGCTGGGAATGGTTCTCACCGATGCACTGGGCTTCTGCGGCAGAGAGACCTGGGGTCAGCTGGGCTCAGGTAGCAGGTGGGTGACTCGCACCCACCCGTACCAACCCCCCCAACTGCGGGAGCTCACAGCAGCCGCTGGACCCCTCTCTCCTCCAGCTCATGGCTCGGCATCGTGTGACAGAAAAGCATTCTCCTCTCCCTGACTCTGGGGATATCACCGGGTGATCATCTCTGGCTTATCTTTGCTCTCTCCTCCCCATGTCTTCATAACAAGCCTGATTTCCTCTAAGCCCTTGACTACTGCTCGTGGGATTCTTCTGTACCTGATTGTTCTGACCTGTTGTCCTGCCTCCACCTTTCACTTCCCTTTGCGAACCAGCTCAGAAACTCCACGCTTCTTTCCAGCCTCCTGGCTGCAACGCTGGGTGTAAGATTTGGCACAAGCCCACCTTCTCTACCGTGGCCCCACTCCGGTCCTGTTTGCCCCGCAGATGCCCCAGCCCAGGACATCCTCACTGCCACCAGCTGCCAGGAGCCCAAGCGCCACTACCGCTGTGGTTGTAGTGTCGTCTCCAGCCAACACCATCTGTGCTCTCCCCTCCCAGGGTACCTGCGCAAGGTGCTGAGGAACCACACAGCCCACACCTGCGATGGTGAGCAGCTCCTCATCGTCTGCCCTCGCAAGACCACCATCAGCATCCTGGGCGCCTTCTATGGGCGTCGCGTGCCCAGCTCCAACCTCTGCCCCAGCCCTGGTGATGCCTCCCAGGAGAGCACCGAGTGCTCATCCGCCACTGCCCACCTGGTAAGTGGGGGGGGGTCCCCAGGGGCCGGGCTGCACACCCATCCTTCCCCGGGTCACTGGGCTGCCTGCTTGGGGTGGGTGGGGGCAGGCAGCACGGTCTTCCCATGCCCCACCAGCATTCACCCCTGGGGTCCTTTTCCTGGAGCATTTTTTGGGAGATAAAGAGCGTGAGTCCCAGTGTGGGGCAGGCTTGCCAGAGGAGCCTGGCAGGAGGCACCACCACATCCCCGAGCTGGCTTTTGAGATAATCCCACGGGACGCAGTCCCTGACAGGGTCCCATGAGAGGGATGGTGCAGCAGCCAGGGTGCCGGGCTCAGGAAGCAGGACAGGGACCCTGAGGGATGCTGCGGGTGCTTCCCGTGGGGTTAGCACAGAGCTCAGCTCTTCCCCAGCCGGCAGAAGCACCTGTCCATGCTGGCAGCTCCTAAGAAGTGGATTAATGAAGCAGGCCCAAAGTAGGGTCTGTTGCTTGCAGTAGCTGGCACAGGGAGAGGGGAGAAAGGCAGGGGCTGGCAGAAGGGAAGGGACCTCTCCAAAGATGATGCCTGGCTGGAAGAAGCACTTGCTGGGCTCCTGCAGGAGCTCTGCAACCTGCTCCGTGCTGTGGCTGTGCTTGATTCTGCTTTGTGTTTGAGGGAAAACCTTGTGCCCGGTGAAGACATCAGCCCTCCACCAGTCCCACACATGAGGCATCATGAGCAGCTTGAGGAATGGGGCAGAGAGGAGCTGGGAGGGATGTCGTCCCTTGGCATCCTGCAGCTTTTCCCTGGCTTCTGGCTCTCCATGCCAGCATGGGTGGCCTCCACATCCCTGGCCTTGGGATGCCCTGAAGCAGGCGGGCTGTTGCAGCTGGCAGCAGCCCAGCCCAGGCATCACAGCAGTCACGCGGGAGGGAGCAAGGAGAGCAATAACGCTCATTCTGCTTGCCCTCTGCCAGCCAGACTTCTCCAGTTCTCAGCAACTCCAGCCTTGGCTGAACGCTGGAGCCCGACCTTCCGGGGGCTGCACTGGTCCGTCCCCCTCCCGGGGCTGGAGTTGGCCTTGTAGTCACAGGAACCTGATCACTGCCTTTTTCCGAGCCCTGCTCTGCCGGGCAATGCTCCTCAGCCCCAGCTGCAGATCCTTGGTCCAGCTCCTTGGCTCTGACCATGGCTGGGGAGATGCCGCACCCACCGGCTGCAGGAGAGCGGGTGTGATGGGCAACGCGCCATGCCAGACACAGCACAATCCAACCGTGCCCGCCTTTCCCTCCTGGCCACCGGGCTCTGACAAACCCAGGGCAGCCGGGATGGGTGGTGGGGGCCAGCAGGAGGGTCCCTCAGTGGGGACAGGGTTTCATGTCCTACTTTTCCTGCTCCAGCCCCTTGCTGGAGCTGGGGCAAAACTGCAGCCAACCCAGCTGCATGCAGCTGCCTGTGGGGAGGGGGAACATGGAGCCGGAGAAGAGGAACAAGAGCTGAGAGGCCAGTTCCCTGCTCTGGGAGCTCAGGAGGCTTTGCTGCCTGGTTCTGCCCCAGCCACAGATCCCTTTCCGGTGTCCCGCATGTTCCGGGAGCTCTGCAAGCACCAAGCAGCACCATGCAGGCATGGCACCAAGCCGGCCCTGCAAACCGCCCTGCTAACAAGGGTCAGGGTCCCAGAGCTGGTGTGTCAGGTACAGGGTAGAGGATGTGGCCCAGCACAGACATCTGGAGACCGAAGGGCAGGTCTGTGAGCGGGGTCACTGCTGTTCAGGTTTGCAGTGAGATGGAGCCGGTCCCCCAGGGACTGTGATCGCATGGGGCTGGGTTCCCTGCATCCCGGAGGCTGCTGTGGGAGGAGAAGGGGTGTTTGGACAGCAGAAAGCAAGGCGGCTGCTGCAGCTCAGCGCTGTTTAGCCAAAACCTGGGGATGGACGTTAATTACATTTCCTCCTCAAATTTCACTTCTAGCAGCCGGCGGAGACCAAGAGGAGGCTCAGCCTGTGCTGGTCCGGCAGGGACAGGGACAGAGGAGGGGAAGGAGAGATGAAACAGGGCTCCATCGTCTCAAGTGGGGGGATCCCAGGGCCCGAGTGGCAGGGCAACTTCCCAGAGGGGCAGCACCCAGGGCCAGGAACAAGCCATGGCCCTGCCACCGCTGCCACCAGCAGCCTCTGCCCCAGCAGAGGGTTTGCTGCTGCTGGGGCCGGGGGCCACTTCCCCGCCGCCAGCCCAAGCCCAGGCTGCCGGGAGACCCCTGCCGGGGCCACCCCGCGGGTCTGGCAGCGTCACCTTTGGGCTAGCAGGGACACGGCAACGGCCACCCCAGTCCCTGCCCGAGCCGCCCGGTGGTGCGAAGCCCCGTCCCCATCTTGTGGCCGCGCCCGAGCATCGCACGAGCCCCGGGGGCTGTGTCGGAGTGTGCGGGTGTTACACGGACCCGTGTCAGTGTGTGCAGGTGTTACACGGGGCCGTGTCGGTGTGTGCAGGTGTTACGCGGGGCTGTGTATGTGTGTGAGGCTGTTGCACGGAGCTGTGTCAGTGTGCACACCTGCGCAGGTTTTGCACGGAGCTGTGGCGGTGTGCACATGTCACACGGAGCTCTGTTGGTATACACGTCTGTGTGGGTGTTGCGTGGAGCTGTGTCAGTGTGCACACTTGTGCAGGTGTTACACAGAGCCGTGTCGGTGTGCACACTGCGGGTGTTGCACGGAACCGTGTCAGTGTGCACACCTGCGTGGGTGTTGCACGGAGCTCTGTTGGTGTATACACCATGTGTGTTGCACGGAGCCGTGTCAGTGTGCACGCCTGTGCAGGTGCTGCACGCATGTGGCGTGGTGCGGTGCTGGCCTGCCTGCTGGCACAGATACCGGCAGAACCGGGCTGGCACACAGCTCTGCGTGGGTGCAGGGGAGGAACTGGTTCAAGAACTGGCACACGAAGCGGGGTGACTGCAGCGGGGGTGCGAGCAGCCACGGGACACCTCTGCAAGGTGGGAGGCCATTTCCCTGAGCCTGGTGATGGCACCAAGGGAGAGGAGGCAAGAGCAGCCTCAGGACTCCTTGCCCACCTTCACATCTGTCCTGTTTTGCTCTTTTGCTCTCCAGAAGCTGCTCTCTGAGTGCCAGGACCAGCAGTGGTGCCAGTTCTCTGTGCACAGCCAAGTCTTTGGCCCGGACCCATGCCCTGGGACACACAAGTACCTCATCGCTTCCTACAAGTGTCGCCCAGGTGAGGTGGAGGGGTCTGAGCAACACTGCCTGAGCTCTTACCCAGCCTTGGCTGCTCAGAAAGGGGCAGAGGGGGCGGCCGAGCTGCTCCTGTACCTCACAGCCCTCCTCCAGCCTGCCCTGGCAGCTCCCAGACCCTGGGCTGGGCTAAGGGAGGAGGGGGCTGCAGGTGATTCGGGATGCATTGGGACACTCTGCGGTGTCACTCCCCAGGGAACCATCGGGTCAAGACTGTGTGTGAGAACGACAAGTTGAGGCTGCAGTGCCGATCAAAATCTGTCCTGGCCATTTATTCTGCAAATTATGGACGATTCCTGAGAGGCAAACCAGAGTGTGATGCCCTGAACACTGAGGGACCCCATATAGGTACACCGGAACAGTTCAAGCCAGAAATGGGGCCAGGGTCTGTGCAGAGAGTGTGACACAAGTATGGTATCGGGCTGTACCCGTGCCCCTGGCCCCAGCCAGCTGGTGCCCAGTGGGCAGGGACAGGCAGGTCTGCCCGCAGGTCCATGCCCTGTGTCTTTGCAGAGTGCTTGGCTCCGGACGCCCTGCGGAGAGTCTCCAAGAAGTGCCACCGCAAGGGGAACTGCACCATGGCTGCTGACCGGGCCACCTTTGGGGACCCGTGCCTCCCTGGCATGAAGAAACAGCTGCGAGTCTCCTACACCTGTGGTGAGAGCCGCCCACGGGGCTGGGTCAGGGGGCCCACCGGCTGAGCCCCCACTGTGCCCACCCCATGCCATGCTGGCAGGGGCACGGGGCTTCTGGGGAGGCAGGGGGCTGCTGGGGACGAGCAGGAAGGTGATGCTCAGCGTGTGCTCTCCTTGCAGTGCCCAAGCAGCTGCTGGAGGAGGTGGGCCCGGACACCTCGGACCCCTTCCTGCTCTCGGACTACATGCACGGTAACCTGGGGGGAGGCTACGCCAAAAGCGGTGCAGCATCGTGTCAGCACCTGTGTGACCCCCCCCTTCCGTGGTACCCCCGCTGGCAGGAGCCCTGCAGCTCCATCCCAGCATTGCTGCCCCGTGGCTGAAGCTGCCCGTCAGTCAGTGCCCATGGCTGAGGGGCTGGAGAAATGTGGTCTGCTGGGAGCAGGGGAGAGGAGGACCCGCAGGGAGCATCCCTGCGGGCAGCGGAGCCTGTGCGGGAAGGAAGGAGTGTGGCGTGGGGCAGGAGGCAGGCAGGGCAGGCAGCCAGGCAGTGGGGTGCTGGGGAGCACCTCACGTCTTAGCCTGCATCCCCTTGTTTGCTGCAGGTGGCTGGTACAAAGGGCCCAGGTTCTCCAGGCTCCGGGAAGACCGGATGATTTTTACTAGCTCCCTGGCAGCTTTTGCCCACCTTTGGGGTATGTGCCCTCCCCGGCTCTCACGCAGCACCCGGGGGAGCGGGACGGGCTTGGGAGGGTGGCTCAGGTCCCGTGATGGTCTCTGCTCAGCCTGGGGCTTGAAGACAGCCAGATCCCTCCAGAGGGTCAGCAGGTATGTGGGAGAGAAGGGCACCAAGCCCCCATGCTGGGTTTCAGGGGGAACCACACAGGGCAGGAGCTTGGAGGCTGAACGAGCCCCGAGATCCTGCAGCATCGGCGGTCACGGTGCTGCTGCGGTCCTGCCTGCAGACCTTCCTTCTCTGACGAGCTGAATTACTCGCTGCGTCTCCTTCCTTCCTGCCCTGTCTGCAGCAGCACTGATGGAGAGCACCCCTCTGCAAGAAGAAATTTCCCTTGCCTGGGGGTTACTCGTCTAAATCCCTGGCAAGATGATTCATCCCCCTGTGCTGCCTACCCTGCATCCCAATGGGGGTTTCCTATGGGAAAAGGGGCATTTCGGGACACTGGTGGGTGCTGATGAAGCTCTGGGTGACGCTGCCACCATCAGTGGGGCAGGGTCTGCCCTGCTCCTGCAACCTGGGTGCTGAGGGCATCCCTGCTCCCCTCCTCTTCCTCCCATGTGCCTGGCAGAGGAGGTTTTTCAGGCAGTGGTACCCCCAGAGGCTGTGGAGGTAGTTTGTACCCCAGTGTCTCTCTCTGCTCTTCACCCTCCAGGTGTCCCAGAGAAAGTTGGCCTCTACTTTCTCTGCGGGGTCTCGGGAGGCCTCATGCTCCTGCTGTGCATCATCAGCCCCAAAACCACCTTCCTCCAGGAGGTGGGGGAGGCTCTCAGAGACACAGAGCTGGGGAGCAGCTCGGAGCTGAGCAGGACCAAGCTGCGGGACGAGCAGGACGAAGACCTTCCTGATGACAGCTCCTCGGACTCCTCCTTCCGCCGCCTCACCCGCACCTACCGGGCCACCGACAGCATCTTCGGCCCTGAGCTGACAGCGGCCATGGAGGGAGCGGTGGAGCACCAGGGCCGTGCTGGGGAGGAGATCTGGATGCCCAAGGAGTCGAGCCCGTACGCCATCCAAAAGATCAAATCAGCCACCAAATAAGAACTGAAAGAAAATGGGCAGAGAGAAGTGGGGAGCAGAGGCTAAGTGGGATCCGACATTGGAGGGACACAAGAGTTTAGGGCTCCTGAGGGTGAGTGGGCATCCCGAGTGGCAGCAGGGCCACGGCAGCCTCAGTGTGGCCATCAACCTACTGCTCCACCAGCCTGGAAACTTCTAACCCAGGGGTAAGATGAGGTCCCTGGGTGTAAGGAGGGGCTGCAGGATGGCTCGTGGGGCCGCTAGCTCCTTTGCCAACACGCCGCTAACCCTAAGCTAACCTTCCTGTTCTTGGCTTGCATCGGCTGGCTCTAGTCCTTAACCCCGCTCAGCCACGCAGAGCCCACCCTGAGCCTTTCCAGGCTGTTTGCTCCTCTTTATTCTTGGGTGCTGGATTCTACCCCTGGCGCGGCAAACACCCAGCAGCGCTCGGGCAGCATGCCGGCGGCGGAGACACAGGAATGGCCAGGAGGTGGGGGGGATGTAGGCAGAGCGGGTGGGAGAGCACCACGAGCATCACCCAGCATGGCCCTACCACGCTGGGTCCCTTGCAGCCCTGGTGTCCCCAGGGGAGTGGCACCCCGGGACTGGGGCAGCTGGCAGCTTGGCACGGTCCTGCCTGTCACCTCCCTGCAGGCACTCAGGAGCTCTGTCCCCCTGCACAGTTCTGTGCTTTCCTTCATGCTTCCCCCACCAGCAGGAGAGCCCCGGGGTTAACTTGTTGGGGCTTTTTCCAGTAAATAAATGCAACAGCTCACAGACACAACTGTCCCTCCCTGACCTCTGCCATTAATAGTGAAAAGTGAGGAAAAAGGAAGCAGCAAATCTCAGCCCTCCCCGTGCGGATCAGCTCCTTGCCTCCCACAGGTGTTGCTGGTGCTGGGCCATGGGGAGCAACAAGTTGGGCCTGTTTTAGCTTGGGAAAGGATAAGGTTTTAGCCTGGGGAAGGGAAAGGGGGAAAAACAGTCTGTGTGGATCCCATGAATGACGCTTCCCTGCCCTTACTTCTTCTCTTGGGCCTGAGGCTCTCAGTCTGGTAAGCAAACGTGCCCAGATGCCACGCAGAGAGGCTTCTCAGCAGCCCCCTGGTGCCAGGGAGCTGGGCTTGGTCTGGGGCTGCTCCAGCTCCAAAGGGCAGCGTGGGCTCCTTAGAGCTGTGGGAAGTGGCTGGATGGAAGCAGCAACCCAGCTCTTCTCATCACAGGGACACTCCAGGCACTGATGCTCTTGAGACAGCAGGTAGCGGGTTCTGGTTTTGCATCCACCACCACACATGTGCGCCTGGGCCGGGCACAGCGAGAGGGGCTCTGGGGGATGTTGGTGCTCTGCAGGGAGCCGGGGAGGCACCGGCCCCAACTCTGCAGCCAGAGCTGCACTGTGCTCGGCAGTGGATGCTCTCCCAGTGTCCTACCTGAGGGATGCTGGAGCCCGAGGAGAGTCTGGGAGACTCTCACCTCAAACTGGCCCCCAGCGTCCTTAGATGACAGGCAGGACTGAGACCAGACTCAGCTGGCACAGCCTCTGCTGCAGACCCACGGCATTCACCTTGCAGGGCCCACTTCTTGCTCTTTCATCCATTACCCCCTGACGGCCAGGGGGGATTTTGGTGCGCGTGGTGTGAGCCACAGGACCCGCCAAGGGGCTTCCCGAGAGCCTCCCGAGGAGCACCAGCACCCCAGGGACTGGAAAAGCCGGCTTCCCCCTGCCAAGCCTGGGCAGGATGGGCAGATGCAGACCCATCCCAAAGTGGGCAGCTTGCCCAAGCGCCCACAGAGCCGCAGGCAGATTTGGATGGGGGTTTTTGGCTGGCGATCTTATCCCACAGGCTGATGTACTGTGTTTCCATTGGCAGTGGGATGTGTCCCAGCTCTGCCTGGCGCGTATGCACCCAACTTGTATTTTTGGCTGGAACGTGCGCTGCCCCAACATGTGCAAGGAGAGTGTGAGCCGATGCAGGCAGGATGCAGGAACAACCACAAAACCATGGATTAAAGGCAAAGAAAAAAATTACTCTCAGTACCTCATGGATCAGGGAATCTCCAAAGCAGCACCCGGGCAGAGGCAAGCGAGCAGGGGATGCAGGCACCACAGAGCAGGAGAGAGTCCTTATGACTAAGAGAGTCCTTGTGAGCAAGGGACTGAGAGAACAAGGGCGCACACTTGTTGTTCTGCCCTGTATTTCAAGGATTCGGGCAGGCAGAGTTTTCCGCTGTGCTTTGATCTCTTCAACAGCAGGGCAGGAATCTCAGGCGTGTTCCATAAGGTGCCCCTGAGTCCATCCCAGGACTATGTTATCCAAGTGCAGATGTTCTACTTGTTGAGCACACAAAACTAAGCAACAATTAGCATGATATATGTGTTTTCCAGCACCCCACATGCGAGTCACTTGAGCGTGTTTACAGTCCTCCTCGCCAATCTTCCATTACTTTCCCACAGAGGCAGACACCTGGATCCCACAAGGATCCCAGACCAACAGCGAGTGAACCTCAGGGAGCTCCCAGGCCAGGGACAGCAGCGGCAGCACCAGGGGAGCAGGGGCTGGAGAGGCCAAGTTGTCAAGGAGGAAACAAGATGGGCTGGTTTTGGGGACCAAAGGTACCCGGAATCTGTGGGACCCAGGTTTAAACCTCCACCGCCAGGTTTAAGCCTCCACCGCCCTGCAAGCACCCCTCGGCCATGCTGCATCCCAAAGCCGTTCTGCTGCTCCTGGCTGTCGACAGCCCCAGGCCTTTCTGCTGGAGATGTGGCAGAGCCACCCGTACACAGTGTCCTGTTTGCCAGTGAGGAGAAGGGACTGATCCTGCCCACACGGGAACTCCACTGGTTCCAATCTGTTCTCAGAAAACCCACAAAGGAGCAGTGGCACCGTGAGCACTGACACATATGGGCTTGGAGCACCAATCATGCCATTAACACGAGAAGGGGATAGGTTTTCCAGACTCGTTTATCAAGGAACAAAGTAAGTTGTGGGTATCTCATGCTTACCTTTCCCATCACTTGTCATTTTGCTTCGAGCCAACAACTTTATCCCATAAATACAACAGCCTAAGTGTGCCTTTTCCGAGGTCCCCCTGCCTGGCTGCAGGGCGCGTGGCGGTGATCCCCCGTGAGCTGGGACACCCTCACAGCGGCTCCTCGAGGCAGAGCGAGCTCTCACTGAAGGCAGGGCTTTGGCGAGCGGGCAATGCCGCACGGAGCCCCACGTTACAGTAACCCTGAGTTGTGCCTTGGCAACTTTGATTCTGCCTTGGTAGCTTTCAATCATTGTTCAAAGGACTGTGCAGTACAGGAACAGAGCAAAACTTGCTACTGAACTTTGTTAAATGTCACACCAGAACCACTTCTGCCGATACCTCTGGCAGCGTTCTCTAAGCCATGGAGATCACCCATTGGCCTGGTGACCAGCCTGGTCTGGTGGGAGGTGTCCCTGCCCACGGCAGGGGGATTGGAACTCGATGATCTTTAAGATCCCCTCCAACTCTAACCATGCTATGATTCTATGACACCGGGTCTCAGGAGCTGCGTGGCCAGCCCCGGTACACCCTGTCCCCAGACCCGGCGCCCAGGGGTGACCCACAGCCCAGGCAGAGGGCAGCAGGCCGGGATGGAGGCTGCGGGAGAGCTGGGGTTGCTTCCCCAGAGCGCCCGGTCCCCCCAGGGCACAGCAGGGGGTACCGAGGAGCGCCCGCTCCCCCACCAGCACCAGGCCCGCCGGCGGCCATGACACCCTCCCTAGCAGCCCCCGCGACACGGGTTTAAACCGTAACCTGGTCCACCAATCACCGCCCGCCTCGGCCGGACCGCCCCGCCCCCGCCGCAAGCCCTCCCTTCCATTGGTCGCCGGGGCTGAATTTTAAACCCTGCCGCCCTGCCCCTTAGTAACCGCATCCCTGCAAGTTCGCCCATTGGCTGCCGCCTGGCCCCGCCCCGCGCTCTGATTGGGAAACGCTCGGCCAGTGCTGGCCGGCCGCTACCGAACTGCTACATTCAAAAGATCCGGGCCCGGCGGTGCGGCGGCGGCGGCGGCGCAGGTGAGCGGGGACCGGGACTTGGACTTTGGGACTTGCGCTTGGGGAGGGTCTGCTCGGGGGGGTCCCCTGAACCCTGCTCTCCTCGGAGGGTGTCTGTCCCCCACACCCCTATAAGCTGGTGCCCTGGGGGTGAGCAGGGGCGCAGTCCCCTGTCCTGGGGGCTCCCGGCGGTGCGAGGGTACCCCTGAGCCCGTTTCCCCGCCCTGGGGTAAGGGAGCAGGAGCATTTACGTCCCTCCCGGGAACGCGGGGAGCAGCGAATTGCCCCCCTCCTTCTTCTAGCAGGGTGGTTTGGTGGGGGTCCTATGTCCCCCTCTCCTCAGGGAGGAGGGCACCAACCCTTCCTGCGCCCCCCAGCCAGATCTGCACCCTTGCCCGGGCACTATCTGCCTGCCATGCTGAGGGCTGGGGTCTGTCCCTGTTCTGCTTCCCCCCCCCCCCGGCCCCGGGAGGGACAAGTGTCCCATGGCTCTGTCCTGGCCTTTGGGGTGTCCCTGGGGCAGGCAGCCCCCCCACATCGAGCTCTGCTCTGCTCCAGGCTTGCTCATAGAGGCCAAGGGAGAGGATGCCGTTGCCACGCAGTGCCAAGGTGCTGGGCACCAAGCAGCCCCGAGCAGGCAAGGTGCGCTCTGCTTTGGAGAATGCCAACCCTGAGAAGGTGAGTCCCCAGCCGGGTGAGGGATGGGGGGCCTCCTGTGGGGCAGCTGGGCCCCATCTTCTAACAGCCTCTGTTGCAGGAGGAGAGCTGTCAGGCCAAGAGGTCTCCATCCTCGCCTCAGGGCGGGCCCAAGAAGAGGTCGGCATTTGGGGACATCACCAATGTGAGTGCTTCTGTGGGGCTGGGTTTTCCCCCCAGTAGGCAGAATTGGGGGTGTCCCATGCCCTGTCAGTGGGAAGAAAGGTCTCCCTGCAGGGCACACCTTGCTTCCTTCTGTACATCCCCATTCTCACCCAAACAGGCTCACAAGAACCAGGTGGTGGCTGGGAAGAAGGAGGCTGTGAAAGTGGCACCACACAAAGCACAGAAGGCCCATGCTGCCCTGGGGGTGGCCAAGAACAATGAGATCAACCTGAAAAAGTGAGAAGCCAAGGGAGATGAGGACAGGGACAGGGACTGGGGCGGGGGGGATGCTGCAGACTCAAACCTGCCCCATGGGGAATAACAAGCGGAGGTGGAGGCTTCCTTTGGATGATGGAAACCATGAGCCAGGTGAGGGGGCCAGACAGTAGATGAAATAGCCTCAAGTTGTGCCAGGGGAGGTATGGATTGCATAATAGGAAGAACTTCTTCACCAAAAGGGTTGCCAAGCACTGGAATAGGCTGCGCAGGGCAGTGGTGGAGTCCCTATGCTTGCAGGAATTTAGAAGACGTGTAGACGTGGCACTTAAGGACATGGTTTAGTGGTAGACTTTATAGTGTCAGGTTTACAGTTGGATTTGATGATCTTAAAGGTCTTTTCCAACCTAAACGATTCTAAGAGTCTCTATGGGGGTGGTTTAGGTGTGGTTTATCCCCTTTCTGAAGCAGCAAGCGGCTCTGGAGAACCCCTTTCAGCCAGGAGATGCGGCCTCCTCCCAGCAATGACTTACACTTTTCTCCTGCTCAGGTCAATGAAGAAAACTCCTCTGACAGAGGCTCCTGCAAAGCCCAAGGAGGATCCCGTGCCAGAGGAGCCGGTGCCTGCACAGGTACAGAAGCCCCCCGAGGAGAGGGCAGGGACCCTGGGCTGCAGCCTGGTCCCCAGGCTCATCCTGATGGCGCTGGTCTGCATCTGCCACTGGTGATGCTGGGGCACCAGGCAGTGCTTTGGATCTTGGAGATACATGGGCCAGTGCAATGGGAAGCTGGGTAGGGGGGAAGGAAGATCCCCCCACCTTCTTCCTTAAAAGATCTCCTGTGGGATGGAGGCTGCAGAGTGATGGGGGCAATGGGGCAGGGGTGCAGCAGCCTTGCCCTGAAGAGGTGGCCAGCACCTGCAGAGGTTGGGGCCTCCCCCTTACCACTGCCTCCATCCCACCAGGTACCAGCAGTGGAGGACATAGACAAGGAGCAGCTGGGTGACCCATATGCCAATGCAGAGTACGCCAAGGACATCTTTGAATACATGCGGGGAAGAGAGGTGGGTGATGCCCGGCCAGGGGCTGGCAGCCCTGTCTGGGGAAGGGGTGGCCATGCATGGGGCGGGAGGGGGCTCATTTGAGAGTGGTGGTGTCCAGTGAGTCCCTGACAGCTGGTGCCTCGGCAGGAGAAATTTGTGCTCCCTGACTACATGAAGAAGCAGCCAGACATCAGCGGGGACATGCGTGCCATCCTGGTGGACTGGATGGTGGAGGTGCAGGTAGGTGGGCATGGGGAGGGCCATGGTCTTCTGCAGAGCAGCCCCCACCCTGCCTTTGAGGGACCTCAGTATGCCAGCAGAGGCTCCTGCGAGTGTCGCCAGTGCAGAGATGACCTTCCCCCTTCCCCTCGCATCCCTCCCTCCAAGCCTGGCCTCGTGGGCACCTCTCGCCCCTGGTGAGAGGACCTGCAGGAGGGCCAGGTGAGCTTAGCTTCTGCTTGACACCCTCTCCTATCCCCCTCCCCGCACCCGTGCAGGAGAACTTTGAGCTGAATCACGAGACGCTGTACCTGGCTGTGAAGCTGGTGGACCACTACCTGGTGGAGGTGGTGAGCATGAGGGACAAACTGCAGCTCATCGGCTCCACTGCCATCCTCATCGCTTCCAAATTTGAGGTGACTCATCCTGCTCTGTCTGGGGGTGCTGGGGCAGAGGGAGTTGTGCCTCACTGGTTCCCAGGGGTTGTTGAAGGCCAGGTCCCCACAGTGCCACTGCCCTGAGAGTTACTGGGGCAGTACATCTGTCTCTCTGTCCTCGTTTACCTCCCCTATCCCAAGGGCTGGGAATGCTGTCCTGGTGGGCTGGATCCTGTCTCCTGGTGTCACTGGAGACCTGGCTCTGCTCTGCAGAGGCCACCAGGACACCTGAGCTCATCTCATGCAGGCAAGGCTTGGAGTTAGAACCAAAGGCTGGGAGGCAAAATAGACACACAAGTCCCACTGGACTGGTGGGCTTTCCTGAGTGTTGCTGGGATGAGTCCCTCTTAGGGTTCTGAGCAGTTGTGTCCTGGCAGGAGCGGTGCCCACCGTGTGTGGATGACTTCCTCTACATCTGTGACGACGCTTACAAGCGGGAAGAGCTCATTGCTATGGAGATAAGCATCCTGAGCACCCTCAAGTTTGACATCAACATCCCCATTGCCTACCGGTTCCTGCGACGCTTTGCCAAGGTGGGCACAGCGGGTGGGTGGGCTGGTGTCAAGGTGCCTGCAGGCCCCCCTTGTGTTGGCTCCTTGGGGTGGCTTTTGTGTCCCCAAGGCCCTGGGCTCCCAGCTGGCACCAAGGAGGGTTTGGCCAGGCCCCCCATAACAGGGCTGAGAGGTGAAGATGCTGGTCTGTGGCAGGCTGGGGGTGTGGGATCTGTGTCCTGTGCCCCAGGGGCAGCACTCTAGATCCCAAAAAGGTTGGCGGGGGAGGAGGTAAGGAGGGGCAGCATTGCTCAAAAGGCTGAGCCTTTCCCTGCCTGCCCGGCTGTAGTGTGCCCGTGCCACCATGGAGACTCTGACGCTGGCCCGATTCCTCTGCGAGATTACCCTGCAGGAGTACGACTATGCCCGGGAGAGGCCCTCCAAGCTGGCTGCCAGCTGCCTGCTGCTGGCACTCATCACGAAGAACCTTGGTGGCTGGGTAAGTGCCTGCACAAACCTCTGTCCCCCCAAGACACACCGGGAGCCATCAAGGGGGTGCAGGAGTGGAAGGACTGGAGTGTGGAGGTGATGCTCTGGGGCTATGCTCAGATTTGGGGGTGCAGGAGTGGAAGGACTGGAGTGTGGA
>KZ506452.1:203463-225234 GCA_002844005.1 Limosa lapponica baueri
GTGATGCTCTGGGGCTATGCTCAGATTTGGGGGTGCAGGAGTGGAAGGACTGGAGTGTGGAGGTGATGCTCTGGGGCTATGCTCAGATTTGGGGGGCTGAAGAGTGAAGATGATGGCTGTACCATCGCCGAGAGGACCCAGCTCAACCCTGCTGTCCCTCTGCAGACCCCCACACTGGAGTACTACAGCGGGTACCGCTCCCAGGACCTGCATTCCCTGGTGAAGAAGCTGAATTTCCTGCTGACATACCAGCCCCGCGACAAGCTGAAGGCTGTGCACACCAAGTACTCGCACAGGTGAGGGTTAGGGGGCTCTGCATCGTGCCTGTCCCCTCTGCAGAGGGTGGCACCGCCAGCGCACACCCTCGGGTGCTGCAGAGAGTTGGGGGGCACTGGTGGGTGTTGGGGCTGTGGCTGAGCTCTAAGCCAACGTGGTTCCTTCTAGGGTTTTCTTTGAGGTCGCCAAAGTCACCCCTATGGACATGCTCAAGCTGGAGGAGACACTGAAGAGCTGCTAGCCCCATCTCTGTAAATAGCCTGTAAATAGCTGGGTGCTCTCTGGCAGGGGAGCACCATGTACATAAATAATAGCAATTTTAACTGAAGGAGAGGGAGGGGAGGAGGGGGGGAAAAAAAAAGTCATGTGGAGTTGTTAATAAAATGTTATGTTTGTCTTATACGTTGGCGGCGGCTGCTGGGGTAGGGGGTGGCAGCGGAGATCACACTGAGCCCCGGAGCTGTGCTGGGGCAGAGGGTGAGTGGGGGAGTTTGCATGATGGGGAGCAGGAAGGGGGCTGAGAGCTGAGGGGTGAAGGCTGGAAGGGGCCAGGTCCCATTGCCCTCCACCCCTCACCCTACGAAATGACACTACACAAGCAGCAGCGATGAGAATCTTTTCTCCAAATATTTACACAGCTTAAATACCCAGGTGGGGAAGGGGGATCGTTGCTTTGGCCCCTGCCTGGGCACGCATATTGCAGCCCAAGCTCCTGTCTTGACCCTGGGGGGGCTGGAGCAGGGTCAGGCCACGTTGCCTACAGGGTTAGACCTCTGCTTTAGTGTTTCCAGCCCACAGGCTTGGGAAGAAGCAGCGGCTCCAGGGACACTGGGGGACAACAGATGAAGCAAGGCAAGCAGGGGGTCTCCACACACATGGGGCACAGTGGGGACCAGGAGCCCCCCCTGCGTGCCCCTGGTCTGGGGGCAGCACCCAGCCTAGGGTGGGCTGCTGAGCTCCTTAATGGCCTGGAGGATTCTCTTCATGTGGCCCACCTTGGTGATCCCCAGGTCCTGCAGGGAGGAGAGGGGAGCTGAGGTGCAGGAAGGGGCCAGCTCTCAGTTCTCGCTGGCAGCAAGCGGTGGGGGATGAGGCTCCTCATGCTCTCTCTGTCTGAGCATGGCCCTTGCCAGGAGCTCTGGGGTCTCTCACAAGCATGTCACCATGCTGGGGTGCAGGAGAGGGCACGGTGCTGTTTATCCTGCTTCTGGCAGGCACACAGAGCCTTGCAAGCTGGGGGTCCAGGGCTACCCCCCTCCCCTGCATGCAAGCAGGGCAAGTTCAGGCTGGGGATGGGTGCAGGGTTGGCGCCTGCCTTCTCCCTCCAGGGGGGACAGGGAGAGGAGGGATGGAGGGCACCATACTCCCCAAGGGCTGGGGGTCCCTCATGGGGCACAAGGAGGGTTGTACCTTCAGGTCTCTCCTCTCCAGCAGGATCAACTCAGAGCCCTGGATGTCATGACGGACAAAAATGTCTCTGTACTCCCCTAAACCGAGCGCTTCCAGCCAAGCTGCCACCTCCTCGGAGCCCCACTTGTCCGCTGGCAGGGAGGAAAACCACAGAGGTGGATGGGGCTGGTGGAGGCAGCCGAGGGCAGCTGCGGGGGTTGCAGCCAGCGTCCCCCCTCCCACCCTGGGCTCCAGCAGGGCCAGACCTATGCCAGGATCAGGCTAGAGAGGCTTCTCCTCTCCTTGGCTTACTTACGGAGCATCCGAGCTTCTCCCCATCATCAAGACCCCCGCCCCTGAGGCAGAGACTTGCCCAAGGGCCTGAGCTGTACCACAGCTCCCTTCTCCCCCCTGCTGGAGTTAAAGGGCTGGGGGGCTCAGCCTATCCATAAGCAGAAGAATTTAGCCCTACGGGGTTGGTGGTGACAAAGGTGACATCCCCTGGCAGCCAGGACATGCCTTGTCCCCCCTCCCCAAGGGTACCTCTGCAGCACGCCCAGGTCCAGAGGCCGATGGACATACCAGCACATGAGGGTCCCCACCAGAGTGGGCTGTGCCCATCCCCCTCCCTGCTATGCCCCCCCCGTTTTACCTGGGAGCGTGCTGTTGGTCTTCTGCTTTTGCACCTTGTCCTTGTCCTTCTCCTTCCTGGGCTTAGGGATGTTGAGGCGAAGCTTGAAGCTTCCCTTGTTGGCGCTGCCGGCACTTTCCTACGAGAAGCCAGGCTGAGTGGGGTGCTGGGGGCACCCAGTGGTATATGCCCCCCCTCAAGCGGTCCCTGGGCACCTACCTCTTCAGCAGGGTGGGCAATGGGTCCCAGCCAGTGGATGTCCAGCAGCCTCTGCAGCTCCTGGCCCAGCACACTCAGGGGGCTGTGCAGTGCCACCTCCTCCTGCGGCGAGTCCAGCTGGGGGGGAAAGAGACCATCCCCATCCCTGCTGCCACCCCCAGAGGTGCCGGCCAGGGGCATGGGCCCTTCCAGTGAGGGTCTTGGAGTGCTCTCCAGCCCCCAACTCACCGCCTTCCCTTCCAGGAATGCCCTGGTCTCGGCATACAGCTCCTTGATGCTCAGCACCACCTCCACAGCCGTGTTCCTGCTGAGAAACTGGGGGGTATGGAGGGGTGACCCCTTAAGTGGTGGGGCTCCAGGGTGGCCAGGTGCAGGTGGCATTGTCCCCCTGATCCCTGGCTCACCTCTGAGGTGCCAGCAGCTTTGTTGGAGAGGGCTTCGCTGAGTGCCAGGGAGCTGGTGTTGACAGCGTGCGCCAGTTCCTGCTCCATGGCTTTGTGAGCCTTGGCTGCCTCGTGGATCCTGTGGGCGAGAGGGGACAGAGATGCTGGGAATCCTCAGGGCTGGATGGGACTAGGAGAGCCCTGGAGCTCTGGGGGGGCCACACCAAAGGTCCCCCCCGTGCCGTGCCCACCCCATCCCACCGCCTGACCTGGCGATGAGGGTCTCGGCAACCCGTGAGACCTGCTGCAAGAGGCTGCTCTCCTCCTCGGTCAGGTACTCCATGGACTGCTGGGAGCTGAGCCGTGGCCGGGCAGCCGCTCGGTAGCTCTCCCCCTTCTGCTTGTCCTCCCAGGACTTGAGGGTACTTTCAAATGCCTGTGGGGGACACAGATGGCCCCCCTCAGCCTGTTGCAGGTCCCCATGCCCCAGCATGGACCCACTGCACGGGTTGCGTAGCCCCATGCTCACCCGGTCCCTTGTCAGCATCTGGGCTCGGTTCTTGTGCTGGATCTTGATGATGCCAGGTGGCTGGATCCAGGCTTCTCCATCCACCTGCACAGGGACGCCCTCGTCCCCCCGGATCGTGATCTTCACCACGCGGCACTGTGGGACAGTGACCCTGGCCTTAGCATCATGGCTGACACTACATGTGGCTTCAGCTGCTGTGCCAGGGCTGGAAAGCCTCCCAGTGACAGCCCAAAGCCCAGCTGGGCTGCTCTGCCCCAGGTTCCACTGGTGCCCCAAAAGCTTTCCAGCGCCACACAGGGTCCCTTGCCCCTACCTGTGCAATGCGATGGTGCTGGAGGTTGATGACCCGTGACACAGCCATCTGGATGCTGCCGAAGACGGCCACCACCTCCAGCTTCTTGTCATCGAAGGATGGAGCCCCAAAGTTCTGCAGAGAATCAGTGAGACCCCCAAACCGGGCTCATTTTGGGATCCAGCTTTCTCCCCCACGTGTGCCCAAAGCAGGGACACCCCACACCTCAGCCCAAGGGATCCCAGGATCCCTGGGACCGTGGGAAGGATGTCACGCACCCCCTCCCCACCCCATGGCGCTGGCACTCACATTGTCCTCCTTGGTGCCTCCCCAGAAGTTGATGCCACCAGCGTAGCTGGGGATGTTGAGGACAGCAATGCCCTGCAGGCTGGGCAGCGAAATGGGCACCCCATCGCACTGCAAGAGAGGGCTGAGCCTGGGGGGCTGCCACGCCGCCGCCCCCCCGCCCCATCCCTGTTCCCCCCAGCCCCCTACCTCCAGCTGCACCCGCTGCTCCAGGTTCTTGTAGGTTCGCTGCAGGAGCTCCTTGGTGCCCAGCACCCCGTACCACATCATGTTCTTGGTGCGGCTGCTGCAGGGAGACCGAGGTGGGTGAGAGGGGCCACGGGCTCCCCCCTGCCCGCCCAGGGTTGAACCAGCCAGCCTGGACTGCTGGCCCTGCACCTGCCTCAGTTTCCCCACCCCCCAAGCAGGTGGTGCTTGGTGCACCACTGCCTGGTGGGAGATGTGGTCTGCAGCATATGGCTCCCATACGTGCACCCTTCCATGCTGGCACACCATGTCTCCTCTATCTAGGTGCAGATAAACCCCACCAAGCCCTCCTGTGACCACTCACCCACCTGCGGGGCATCAGCAGCCGGAGCCTCACAGCAGCCCTCCCCATTCCCAGGGGTGTTAGCCCACCCAGGGGTGCTCACCACGGCACTGGGTGCAGTTGGAAACCTACCCCCCCCTCCCAGCATGTCCCCAGCCAGACACCGCAGCCCTGAGCCCACCCCATGGCTCCTGGCATCCTGGCACAGGCATCAGAGAGCCACGGGGGTAGTATGTTTTCCTGGGGGAATCCAAGGGGGGGGGAAGGGGGAGGAGGGGGCGTTCAGCTAACCTGCACTTCTTGGGGTGCTCATCCCGTTTGTTGTTGAACTCCAGGGAGATCTTTGCATCCAGGCCGATACCGAAGTAGTTATTCATGACGCATTTCTCTGAGAAGAGGCTGAAAGCAGCAGAGAGGGCGGGCGCGTTGGGAGGTGGCTGCACACGGGCAACCACAGGGCTGGCACCGGGGACGGGGCACAAAACCCACCAGAGCCGCGGAATGAGCTCCCGGAGGGGCTGGCACTGGGAAGCCAGCGGGGCTGGCTGGAGCCCCCTCGGTCCCCATGGTGGGACACCCATGGTGCACCTGGGACCTGCCTGCACTGGGCAGAGGGGTGCCTCAGCATGGGCACGGTGCTAGCCAAGGCGCTGGCAGCACTGGGCACATGGCGGCTTCCCTGGCGTGGCCAGGCCACGGAGGGCTGGGCACAAGGGATGCTGCACTGGTGGGCAGAGGATGCCCCAGAGGCCATCTCCAAGAGGCAGCGTGCTCCCAGCTCTGCTCCCGCTCCGTGATGGCCAGCAAAGGTGGGCCAGGGGCTCTGGTGCGAGCAGGACCCCAGACTTACAGGGCACTGGGGTCTTCGGGGAACTGCAGGCTGCCAAAGGTGTCTGGCCGGTCCAGGATGATGGAGGAAGATGCGGAGGTCACTGTCTCCCGCCGGGAGCCTGGCCGGGGGGAAGAGGAGGCAGCTGCTGAACTGGCTCTTACCCTGAGCCCATCCCACAGCTCACCTCCATGTTTCCCCCAAAAAAGCTGCATTCCCCATTGGCATCTTACTGAGCCTCTCCTCCTCCTTGTTGAGCTCCTCCGAGCTGTCCTTCCTGCTGGGACCTGCACTGCCCCGGTAGGCTTGGGTCTGCTTGTTCTGCTCATCCACAGCTGGATGCAAAGAGGGGCATTACAGCATATCCCAGGCAGCCCCACGGCCCCTGTGCCCTCTCCCCAGATCAGCCCTGTAGGCTCGTGCCAGGCAGGGACCAGGGTGGCACCTCTGCCCTGTGTTGGGGACCTCCCTCAGCCACGCCAAGCATCAGAGAAGGGCTGATGCCCCTGGACCGCACAGCACTGCTGCCGGCCCAAGGATTCAGAATGGGAAACCAAGGCACGGGTCCAGCACAAGCTGCGGTGGCTCCGCAGCCCGTGCCAGGCTGCTGCAGTGCCACGCGAGCTGCCAGCCTCTGCCACCCCCTCACCCTTCTCTGCCTGCTCAATGATTTGCCGCAGGGCTTTCTTCAGGCTGTTCGCCCGCAGCATCAGCTGCTCCTTGGATTTGAAGATGCGAGGCACGGGGCTGGGGTTGAAGCTGCCACCTTTCTCCTGGTCCTTGGTGTCAACAGGGGTGGCCTGTGCCATTCCCTCAGGGACCACGATGGCCTGAGCCTCCTCGTTCAGCTCCCGCACCAGCGAGTCCAGCTTCTCGTTCAGCATGGCACACTGCGGGACGCCCACCACACTCAGCGCTGGGTGCCCACAGCTTCCCTGGGCACCCTAAGCGCCTGGGTACCCCAAGCACAGCACATCCCCATGCATGCACAGGCCCCCAGAGCAGACCCTTCCCAGGCACCCCGCATGCCCCAGCCCCCCTGCAGCCCACCTTCCGCGCCATCAGCTCGGCCTCCTGCTTGTTCTCCGTTGCCCTCTTGTAAGCCCGGCCGACTTCGGCCACGAAGTCATTGACGGTGCCACAGAGGAACCTGCCGAGGGAAGCAGCAGGCACAGGAAGAGGGCATGGCATGACTGCTGGGGGGCTGCTGGGACAACACCCCCCCGCACTGGAGTGGCAGTGCTGGGGTTGTCTGCCGGCCACCAGCACAGCCGGCAGCCACTGGTGGCCAGACAGGGGACGGCCTGGCCTGGGGGTGCTCAGCACCCCTGGGGACATGCCCCCCACCCGGTGGAGGGGCTCTGGCACCCCTATGGCCAGCCGCCTCCTTACTTTGCAGATGAGATCACCACTGAGTGCTTGTCCGACTCCAGGATCTTGGCCAGGTGAAAGGCGACAGAGTCAGCGTAGTGGGAGATCTGAGCCTGGGGGAGCAGGGTAGGACAGCTGGAGCCATGACACCCCACTGGGCGCCCCAATCCAGGATGGAGCCTTGCCCAGCCAGCCCCGGACTGGGGATAAACAGCCCTGCTCGATATGCTCCCCCAGCCCTGAGGGCAGCGATGCCTGTGCCGCCGGGCAGAAGAGATGTTCAGCCATGGCAGGAGGGAAACTGAGGCAAGGACTTGAGGGGAGCACATGGAAGAGTCCAAAATGGCCTGTTGGTCGCAGGCAGCTCCACTTGCTCCCGCTGCCTGCTCCTGAGTACACATGCCAGACTGAGACCTGCCAGACCCAGTTCATCCCAGGCAGCCGGCTGCCAACCCCCTCACAGCCACAGTCCCCAGGGACCCCCAGCATGACCTCCCGCTGTGCAATCCCACCCTGCATGTCCCCAAACCGGCTGATGGGGTGAACGAGGACCTGCCCCCCAGCCTGTCCTTCCTCATCTCAAGCTCTTGGTCCCCAACGGTGCCCACCTGGATGTTGGAGTCCCCATTCTCCTCCTCCTTCAGGGCTGGGGGGGACTGCTTGGGGGCCTCATAGGTCAGCACGCTCCACCTGCCAAGCAGAGACCATGGCTGCCACCACCTCCTGGCACCCCAGCATGGGGACACACAGCAGGGGACAGGGACAGGCTGCCTGAGAGGTGCCATGGTGGTGGCAGGGGGAGCAAAGCTCCATGCTCACCGGTCCAGCATCTTGGTGGTGGCCCTTTCAAGCTTCTCCAGGATCTGCAGCAGCTGGGTGTCATCGTCGCACAGGCTGCCCCAACCAAGCACTCGTGCCAAGTCATTGCCAGTCCCCAGGGGCAGGACACCCAGCTGGCACTGTGGGAAAAGGACAGAGTCGGGGGCTCAGCGCAGCCCTCCAGTGCACCCACAACACCCACAAACCCACCATGCCCATTGCTTGCAGCAACCTGGGGACACGGCGGGGCTGCCTGCGCCGGTGATGCCCAGCACTCACTCACTTGCTTGTGGAGTCCAAGGGCATCGATCTCGGAGAGCACCCAACCCACGCTGCCGTCCCCTCCACACACCAGGATCCGGAAGGTGGAGAACTTCTGAAAGAGGCGCAGCCTGTAGGGGGGGACAGGAGAGAGGGTCTGGGGGCTGCGCCAGGACCCCGCTGGGACCACCCCAGGGCACCCAGGTCAGTGCTTACCCCAGATGCGGGCCCCCATTCATGAGGTCAAAGACTTGGGCTGGGTTGAGGAACTGCTTGAACTTGCGCAGGAATTTGACACCCTGGTTGTCCCCGCTCTTGGAGTTGACAAAGGCCAGGAGAGGGCTGGAGCAGGTCGAGGGACAGGTGGCCTTCCAGAAACCTGTGGGGAACCCAGGTGTGTGAGCCCCCCACCCTGGCTCCCACCCCCCCAAAGGACACCAATGAAGACACCTTAGAAGAGCAGGGGCAGCGTGGACACCCTGAGTGTGCCGTGCTCGACCCGCAGGGTGCTGGGGCCAGGCAGGAGGGACGGTGATCAGGGTGCCCAGGGCATGAAGAGGGTGGGAGGAAGAGTCAGAGATGGGAGTGATGACGGGGTGGGGTGGCAATGGGCAAGGCTAGCACTAGGGCAGATCCAAGTTAGGTTCCTGCTCCATCACGGTCCCTGCAGGCACAAAGTGTGTCACTGAGCTGACTCGCGCTCCCGGCTGCCACTCTGAAAGGCGGTGGGGCACAGGAGGGCCCATTCCTCACTGTGCCAACAGCACAGCTGGGACCGGCCAGGCCCAACCACACGGGAACAGGGCACCAGGGGGTGCCCAGGGGTAGCACTGGCAGCCGGCGTGGCCACCGGCGACCGGTTGCAGACCCGGGGGGCTGTACTGTCACACCCCAGCTCTGCCGCCTGCTCCTGCCAGGGCTCCGGCTGGTGGGTGCGAATGACGCAGAAGCCTCGGGAGGCTTGGCAGCCAGCACTGAGCTTTTAAAGAAATGAGATGGGGAATGAAATGTGCCCAGGGGAGAGAAGGATCAATGGCTGGCCCACAGCCCGCACCTTCCTCAGGCACATCTTGGCCATCCTGGGCCACAGGGCACGGGCTGGTGCCCGCTGGCTCCTTCCCTTGGCAGACCCGGCAATGCTGCAGCAGGGGAAGCATCAGCCCTGGCTGCCACTGGCAGCGGCCCTGCAGCCCCTGCCCCAGAGCCCCTCGGGGGGTGACCGGGAGCCCTGGTGCCTTCACTGCACGGGGAGCAGCATCCCCGCAGCCCACCACCACCCAACATCGCTCCATCTCCGCTCCCAGCCTGGCGGAGCACATCAGCAAAGCAGAACACCGGGGGCTGCTGAGTCAGAGCGTGGGCTGCCGCAGAAGAGCCCGCTGCCAGCAGCACCCGTCCGCGCGGGGACCGTGTGGCAGGAGGACGGGGCTGCAGCCGCACCAGGCTGCTCCCCACAGGAAGCCCAGTCAGGCTTGGCCGTGGTCACAGTCGCCGGCCCTGTGGCTGCACTGGCCTGGGTTGGCTGGGACAGAGCAGAGATGCTACTGGGAGGCAGCCATGAGCAGCCGCGGCTCAGAAGCTGGAGGAGAAGCCGCGTGATGGTTACCCTGACAGCATCCCGATGAGTAACGAGAGGCAGATGAGCCACCGGCTGAGCCGAGCAGTGAAAATCATTAAAGAATGAGGAAAGAAATATCCGGAGGAGAAGAACAGATTTTGCTCAGCGGAGGCCAGCTGGGCCCCTCCAGAGAGGGCGAGGGAGATGGTGGGGGGGGTCCCCCCTGGGCTGTGCATTGCTTCTCCCCCCAGCACCCCGTAACCACCCGCACCAGGGGGAAGCTGTGCTCTGCACTGCCAAAAAAATGAGAAATAACCCATGCAAGGGCCTTATCCTGCCCTGAAAGGTGCTGAACCATTGGGGTGCAATGGGGGGCACCCCACGTCAGGGGCTCAGGACTGGTGCCGCTAACCCCAGCACAGAGGGACCACGATGAAGGCCACCACGAGAGGCAGCCTGGCAGGAGCAACTGAAGCTACCTGCGGGGAAGAAGTGCCACCCCAAAGCATGGCACCGCTGCAGCTTGGGGCAGAGCGCAAGGCAACGAGCAGCCTTCAACCCACGGTGCGGCAGGGAGGGGCGCTGACTCTGCAGCCTATTGATGCTGCGGTCCCTGCTGCCCCTTGGGAAAGCGGGCACAGTGCCACAAGTCAAAGCCTGCAGAAAAGCTCAGAGCGCTCAGAGCCCCGTCCCAAACAGCCTGTCCCCCCCACCTGCAGACCAGCCCTGTCCCCTCCATGACTCACCATCCGAATCAATGCTGTTCAAGGCAGTTGGAGGGATGATGGACACTTTGTACTGGCCCAGGGGGCACCTCTTGCCAAAGAGCTCCTTGCAGGCACTGTGAACCTGGGGACAACACGCATAAGCAAAGCTGGGGACGCAGGACCAAAGTCCCCAGCCTCAGTTTCCCCAGCAATGCACACAGGAGGGGCAGTGCTGCCGGTGCTGCGGCAGGGGGGGGACAGGGATAGACACATCCTTACAATGGCCTTGCACCAGAGACACCGCCAGTCCTGCAGCCTCCGGACGCTGCCGCAGGTGCGGTCGCAGACGGCGCAGCGCGCGCTGACAGGCAGGTTCCCTTCCAGCCACTGGTGGGGCATGGCCACCTGCAGAGAGGGGCACTCGCCAAGGGCACATCACCCCTGCCACCACCCCACACTTGGGGGACAGTGACACGGGCCACCCCACTCCCCAGGCACCACGGAAGCGGTGGGCAGGGGACGATACCCCACAGCAGGGCAGCGCAGGGCAGGGCAGCCCTGGGACCTCTCCTGTGCCCTCCCAGCCCCTTGCAGCCACCAGCGCGTGGGGCAGGGCAGGGGTGTCCCCAGAAAATGTTTGGGGGTGGCCCCACTTGGAGGTCAATAAGGGATCCTGATGCTGGGTGGCAGAGGAGGTGTCCACAGGCCATGTCCCCGCAGAGCCAAGCCTGGAGGCCACACAGTGCAGGGGACAGCTGCCAGGATCCCCCCTGCTCCCAGCTCAGGCACAGCAAGGCCAGCTCTGCTGGTGGCTCTGCCCTGCCAGGGTCCCCCCGTGGGGACGCCCCTGCTTACCCCGTCCTCATCCTCGATGATGTCGGTGCCAATGGAGGCCAGGGTTGTCCACTTGCAGTTGTTGGTGGCTCTGACAGCGCAGCGCTTGTGTGCCTTGAACTTGCAGACTGTGCCGGGGGGAGCAGGGACAGTCCTCATGGGAGGCACAGCCCTGGTCCCCTGCCCCTCCACGGCTGGTGACACCGCAGTCCCGGCAGCTGGTGGGCATCACCCCGCATCCCTCCCGCTCTGGGCCAGCTTGGGAGAGGGTCCCCCAGCCCACCCCCCAGCGGGACCCCAGCGCTGACCTTCACAGGAGAGGCCATGGGAGGTGACCCCCGGCAGGGCTTCGCGGCACACGTTGCAGAAGGTGGGGCGGGCGTGGGAGCAGGCGTACCAGTTGTGCATGCCTGAGAAGTGCTCCATGTTGAACTGCGTGGCCTGCTGGGGGGCACAGCCCTGCCCCATCAGTCTCCTGGGACCCCCAGACGGCATCCCTCCCTCCTACCCCCCAAGGCCCCCTGGCCCTGCTCCCGATTCCTGCCCTCCCCACAGGCTGTGCTGAAGGCAGCAGCTCCTCTCTGGCAGCCAAAGTGTCTTCAGGGTGCCCCCCGGCTCCAGAGCGGTACCCACTCACTCACAGCCCCCCACCCACGTCACCTCATGGATCTCCCACTTCTGGACAGATTTCAGGGCACTGATCCAGTCCTCCATCTCCTTACGGTTCTCCGCACACAGGATGAGCTTCCGGAATGGCGTGATCACCTGCAACAGCCACCGTCCCCATGTCCCCTTGAACAGCCACCCCGCAGCCAGCCAGCCCCCAGGAGAGCAGCGCCCAGAAAAGCCTGGCACACAGTGGGGTGTCCCACAGCTCTGTGGGGAGGGAAGGGGCTGGGGTGCCTCCCCACAAGGTGCTGAGGTGGGGCAGGCAGCCCCACATCTCCCTCACCGTGAAACTGTTGTTGATGTTCTTGGTGCTGGTCTCGGCCACGCTGGCATCAGACAGGTCCACCTCGTCGAAGATCAGGGACTGTGGGGGAGAAATCGGAGCCCCAGTCTACCCCAGGCAGGGATTTCGGGCCCCTCCCCGGGCTTGCAGGCTCAAGCCCCCCGAGCTGAGCATGCTGGAAGGCCCCTCCCCAGCCTACCTTGGCATCCTTGGCATAATAGAGCGTTCTGCCCCGCAGCTTGAAGTATCGCCTCTTCCACCTCTGGAAGGAGCTCGTCTGCTTCAGCAACAGCCCCTCCTTCACGCTCTTCTGCAGAGACCACAGGGTCGTAAACTCCCACAGCCCCCTGGACCCTCAAAGCCACCCCCCTCCTCTGGTGATGCCTGGCCCTGAGTCCCCGGGAGCTAAGTGGTGCCCAGAGCATAGATGGGACATCCTGGGGCTCACATTGTGCCGGACGTAGCACGGTGACTGATCTCCATCACCTGCCATACCCTGGCCATTGGGCGCTTCATGTGATTTGGGGGGACGCTGCTGGGCATGGCAGTGCCACCACCATTGGTCACCTCCTCTCCATCCCCAGAGCTTTGCCCAGGACAGCCTGGACCTGCTGCAGCTCCCCAGAACCCAAGGGCAATGCTGGATCCAGGAGAGCTCCTTCAGAGGACACCGATGACCCAGAGCCACCAGGACTGCACTGGAGGTGGGACTGGGGAGCAGACGGACAGGATGTGGCCAGCCCTGCCCAGCACCCACAGCCGCTGGAGGGGACAACGTGGGGACAAGGGCAGCCCACGGGAGGCAGAACATCTCCTCGTAGCGCAGCACATCCCTGCAGCCCGGCCGCCCAGCCCCTGCTGTCCTCAATCCACAGCACCTGCCAATATTTACCCTCCTTGCAGTGGTGTTTACAAGGCTCAATTAATTAGTGTTTGCAATGCGGCCATGAGCCTGTGCCGTGCGGGGTGGCAGAGATGCTCTGGCACTGCCTAATCTTTGATTGTATCTTCTTTAAACACCGCCGGCAGCCCCATTCAGCTGCTCCTCTGCAATTAGCCGCAACAGCGGTTGTATCAGATGCCGGCACACATCGACAAGGCACATTTAACAGTGAATTAGCACCAGGCACCGAGGGCATCATGAGAGAACCGCAGCCCTGGGGCTCCATGCTCTGTGCCCAGCCCGAGCGCTGCAAGCAGTGGCACCTAGGCACCCACCCACCTGCAAACACACCGGCCCCTGCCCTCGGTGCTCACCCAGCGCCCCACGGCTCCAAATGAGATGGCCAGAGCACCTGGAGTAGCAGGAGCCTTCAAGGTCACAAAGAAGCCAAAACCTCACCTGGGGTACTCCGTGAGCCTCAATACTCCAATGCCTGGCCTCTCCCTGAGCCCCCCAGGGCGCATATCAGGATGTCTCTGGCTCCCTTCCAGCTTGCAGCCCCGAGTTTGGAAAGTTTTATGCCTGTATCTCTCCCTATCAACGCTTTGCACCCCCAGGACTAGTTCGTCCCCAGGCAGCCTGCGAGTGTTGGGTGCAGGTCCAGACAGCCTTGGTGTCCCCAGGGCCAGTACCCGTGGACCCACCACGTCCCCTCCCCAGCCTCTCATCTGCCAGAGCACACAGAGGAGATGGTGAGCCCAGAGCTGCCCTGAGCCCAGGCTGTGACACAGCCAACAAGGGCAGCATGGGTGGTCCCGCTGCACCCTCCAAATCCACAAACAAACCGTGTACCTTAGCAGCCCCTGCCCCACGTCGGGAGGGGACAGGGCAGGGTCCTGCCACAGCCAGGTGGGATCAGCCACAAAGGCCACTTCCACCACGTCTCTCTGTATGTGGTGGCCGCAGGCACGGGCTCTGGGTTTGCTGCAATCATTGCTTCTGCTACAAAGGACAAGCAGCGTGTGACAGTGAGGAGCGGTGCGGGGAGCCCGTGATGGCGAGGAGCAGAACAGGATGGCAAGCAGAAGGAAGGGGAGGCAGGCCCCTGATGGTGGCTCGGGGCTAGCGCAGCGGGACCAAAGCCAGCGAGGCAGCGGGTGCTCAGCTCTGCCCGGCTCCAGGGACACCTCCTGGCAGGATTTGGCCTGGAAGGCTGCTGGGGGGATGGCATCCCCTACTGTGAGGGTCCGGAGCTGAAACGCCCCCAGCCCACCCTGTTGCAGCCGCTGCAGCAATTCCTCCTGGCAGCCAGTGGCAACAAGGCATCACTCAGCCCCAGGGTGTCACAGCCCCCGCCATTGCGGGGACGGCAACACTGCTGCCAGCATCATGCCAGTCTCAGGCTAGGGCAGAGCCTGAAAGGCAGAGCCCCCCACCATCTCCACCATGACACCCACAAGAGTTTTACAACACGCGCAGTGCCGTGGCTATGGGGGCCGTGCCTCAGTTTCCCTCTACTGCATACTAACTCATCACCAGCATCCCAGAAACTCAGTCTCAGCCAGGTCTCAGCCAGTAGCACCCGATGCCATCCTGTGCCAGGAGCAGCTCCCCAGTGGCTTGGTGGCTTTGAGGCCCTGCTTTCAGGAGAAACTGGGGGGTAATCTGATGTCCAAGGCCACCAGCAGACCTGGCCTTGCCATGGGAAACCACACTGCAGTGGGCAGCATGGAGCAAGCCCGTCGTTTCCCCTTCACAACCAGGAAAGGGGTGGGGAGGGCAAAGGCCAACACTGGGGCGAGTGGTAGCAGGATGTGCCAGGGTGGCATTGCCCCTGCCATGCTGGCTCCCCCACAGCCCCAGGGTCACCGCAACAATACAGCCCCCCCATAGCCAGCGACTATTAGGTACCCTATAGCGCCCAGCAGCAGGAGCCACACGCCCATCATGCAGGGTAGGGGCTGCCTCCTCCTTCCGGAGAGCTTTCAGGGACATTGACAGCCCCCGGCCATTGCACAGCCCCGAGCATGGGGTGCCACCTGCACCCCGAACCGAGCCCTAGTCCCTCCGGTCATCCCAACCCCAGCTTTTCTGGCAAGCCCCAGCCAGTGCTGCAGGGAGTCACAGCGGAGCCAACACTGGCTCCGTCCCAGCAGGAGCGGCGGTGACGTGGTGTGACGATGCCCAGAGCGACATGGCCAGCCACCAGCCCAGGGCTAGGTCTGTCCCAGCCCTCTCCTGCCCCATCTCAGGGATCCTCCCTGCTCCCTCCAGCCCGGGGGGCTCCACATCACCTGGGATGTGCCCAGCACCAGGGGGTCCTGGAGAAGCAGGGTAGGGAGACGAAGGCAAGCACAAAACCACCCGGGGTCCACAGAGAAACCACCACCTCCAGCTCAGCCACAGCTGACAGAGGGCAAGTGGCACCACAGCCTCAGAGGGGACACAGCTAAAAATAGCCCTGGGAGGATGGCCAGCCCCAGCAATGTGCCCTGCCAGGACCAGCCTGGTCCCCAGGGGCCACCATGCCTGGGAAGGGCCAAGGAGGGCCCCCTTGATCAGCACAGGCAAAGGGGCTTGAGGTGCAGCCCGAGGGGACCCTCCAGGAGCCCACCCCAGCAGGGCATCCCAAAATGATGGCTCTTCCTTCAGCCCTAAGGCAGAGATGCTGCTTTGAATCCCCACCCCACTCCCCCAGCTCTGCCACCACCATGCCTGGGAAGAGCCCGCACTGCAGCCAGGTTTGACCACAGCAGAGGCAGGAGGGTTTTCCTTCTGGGATCAGCTTGGACAGCCAAAGAGCTCCTGGAGAAAAGCCAGGAAAGCCGAGTTACTCAGGAATGCTGGCATATATGGCTGGTGGGCACTGCACTGGCTGCCCACCCAGCTGGCAGCCCTGCACCGCTCCCAATGGGATCTGCTTGGCTCCGTGGTGACACAATGCCTTGCCCAGGGAGGAGGAGAGGGGACCAAACACCCGCCAACACACCAACCTGCATTGCACCAACATCACCCCAGGCACCTCCTCCCAACGCCGCAGCCTGCCAGGAACATGCCAGGGTCCGGTTGGGCCAGAGCTAGCTCCTCTCCTGCACCAGCAGGTGCCAGGAGAGCAGAGGAGAGCTGGCAGTACTGCAAACAGCCCAGCCATGGGGCCGCCGGCATCTGCTGGGGACCCTGTGGTCTGGAGTCAGTTGGAAGCCTTATCAGGCTTTGCGATACGGCAGAGCTCTTCCGGGACCAGAGGGCTTGGTGCCCCGGGGGTGACACAGCTCTGCAGGCTCACATGCATTTGTGCTCCCCAAGGATGCAGCCTGCTGCCGTTGCAGGACCTCAAAATCCCCTCTTCCCAGTGCTTGGGGGAACCTGGAAGGAGATTCCGGCACTGGTGCTGACATGCCATTACATGGTGCCACAAGGCACCCCTCAGGCCATCAAAAGGGGACAGAGGAGGAGAGGAATGAGGGCAGCACCCCCCAGAAGATGGGTGAAAGCCCCCTACACCTCATCCTCCAGCAGTCACAACCTTCAGTTCCTTTTCAGAAATGAGCTCGTGCTTCCCTATCTACAGCCACACCAGTGCCCGAGCATCCCGCCAGCAGGCATCCCACGCCAGCCCACCCCGCACCAGACCCCCACCTTGTGCCCGGGTACCACGGGCACTGCCACAGCTCTCCCACCCTGCCCAGCCACTGACGGGCGAGAGCGGTGCTTGCATAATGGAAAATGTGAGCGGGGAGAGGGCAGCGCGTCTGAGAAACCTCACAAACATCCGGCTGGCGACACTGGGGCTATCTTTACACCCCAGGCACCGGCGCGGCGAGCCCTGATGAACAAGAGCAAGCCCAGCCTCCTCAGCACAGACGGTCCCCGGCAACCTCACTGTGCCCCGTGCTACGGTCCCACCGCAGGGGTGACCCAGTGACCGGCCAGTCCCCTGGCCAGCCCCCTGGCCAGCCCCCAGCAGGCCACATGCAACCGGGCTGGGAGCAATGCGGGTACATCCGGGGTGGAGATGGGCTTTGGTGTCAGCCGGCCACAGCATGGCTGGGGCTGGCAGGGAGTTCTGGCATGGAGTCTGGGGGGATCACCTGGAGCTGCCCAGGATCACGGAGATACTCAACCCATGGGTTCTGAATATCTCCACAGAGGGAGACTCCACAGCCTCCCTGGGCAGCCCGTGCCAGTGCTTGGCCAATCTCACAATAGAAAAAAGTGTTTTCTTGTGTTCAGATGCAATTTCCTACTTTTTCATCTGTGCCCATTGTCCCATCAGCAGACACCACTGAAAAGAGCCCAGCTCCCTCTTTGCTGCAGCCTCATCTTCAAATATCTGTGCACATTGCTGGGGCCCGCTCAGCCCCAGCCTTCCCCCCCGAGACTGAACACCCCAGCTCTCCCCGCCTCTCCCCATACAAGAGATGCTCCAGGCCCTCACCAGTGTCAGGACAGGAGAATGCACTGCCCAGGAGCCATGTGCCACTCTCCCGCTGCAGGAAGGAGGTTTCCAGGCCTGGCCCCAGGGGCCCTACCTTGCTTTCCTTGTCTTTTTGCCAGGTTCCATCCCTCAGCGGGCAGCCCTCCCCACAGCCAGGCCTCCCATAGCACTCCTACACCCATATCCACCGCTCACCCCATCCCTGGGGCACCCTGAGCCTGCGGGGTGCCCACTGCCTCCAGCAAGGACCAGGAGCACTCGTCCCTCGGGGTACCAATAACGCCTCTGACACCCCCCAGCCCTCCAGGAGGACGCTGGCAGGTCCCCCACCCTCACCAAGTAGCTGTAATGTAGCCCAGTATCAGGAATTCAGGAACATGATCCCCGCTTCTAAATGGCAGACGAGCCATGCCCCTGCCCGCCATGGCCATGCACATTGTGCCCACCCTGTGGGCAATGCTCCTATCCCTGGCATGCACCCCCATGCCCCCCTTGCTGTCTGCAGCCCCCCCGGCTCTGGTGCAAGAACCTCAGGACCAGTCGCTTGCTGCAGCTCCTTGCAGACGGAGTAGAACTGCCGGAGCAGAGCTGCCGGATCGCTCCCCACCTCCGCTCAGCTGCCGGGAGAGCCCATGCCGAGGCAGTGCCGGGAGCCGAGCGCCCGACCCACGCAGGCAGGATGTGTCATGTGCCCCCCTCCCATTTTTCAGCACCTCAAATGTCTTGCTGCGCCCCAGTGCTGGCAATCCCTCCTTCCCCTTCTCCCCCCTCCCTCCATGCTCAGCCCTAAGGGGACTAGTGCCAGGATGCAACACAGAGTCTCCGTCCCACTCTGCCCCTGTGCTCCCAAAACCCAGTGCAGGCAACCGACAGCCACCGGCCGCGGTGACGAGGAGGAGGAGGAGGGGGCAGCAGCAAGACCCCATCCATCTTGGGGCCATTCAGCCCGGTGGGGGCACCTGCGCCTGGCAGCTGTCATTGTCACTGAGCACAATGGCCTCACCGCCTCCGCGCCAAAGCCGGCACAAAGCGCCCCACGGGGCGCCCCGGAAATTACAGCCCAGAGAAAGCCAAGCTGGGGGTGTGGAGTGGGGAGACGTGATTGATGGGGAGGTTTGAGAAGGGGATGGGGGAACAGGCATTTGTGGGGGGGTGCTGGGAATGGGGAGCAGTGATCAGGAAGGATTCAGCAGATCCCAAATTGATCCTCACCTGTTTCTGTCCCCACTGGGCTGGTCAACACCCCACCGTGGGGAAAGCTGCCCGCTCCCATCACCAGGGACCAGGGTCCCCCCAGTCAGTGTGGGTGAGCAGTGGGGCGGGGGTCCCGACACTTCCTGGCTCCCCAACATGGCAAGCTCCTATAGACCCCCTCCAGCACCTCAACCACCACCGATGGCCAAAAAATAGGCCAAGCACCCCCCACCGCTAACCCGGTTATCTCTCAGAAGCTGCAGCCCTGGCACTAGACTCTCCCTTACTCATTAACTGTGTGCTAATTAGGTACCTGCCCCAGTCTCTGGGGTGCAGGCAACGGTTCCCCACCCCCTCCATCCCAAACCCACAGGGGTGTTGAAGCGGCTCAGAAAGGTGCCTGCAGCTGTGGCCACGGCCAGAGGGACGGGCAGCATGTGTGCCATGGCACGGCTTAGAGGCCGGGACAGCCCGGCCTGGGGGGCAGCAGCAATCGCATCCCAAAATCCGGGAGAAAGCAGTCCATCCGGCAAGGAGCCAGGCTGGCAAGCGTGGTCCTGCCCATCTGGACCAAGGCAAAGGAATCCTCCGGGAAAACCCTGAACCCCAACACTGAAAACACCTAGATTTGGGGAGGGGGAATGCACACACGGCCCCCTCCCCTCCAGCACCAGCCCTGCCAGTCTTTTGCCCCTCTCTCCTCTCTCCCAACTCCACAGGCATTAACCCAGCCATGTCCTTTCCACCTGCCCATCCATCACATCGCCTGCCTCCCTCAGCACGCTGCCAGCATCACCTCCTGCATGGCTAATTGCCAATGCTGGGCAGGATGCAGGCAGCAGCGGCAGCAGGCAGGGAGTCGGCAGCTCAGCCTCTCCCCACGCGTGGCCATGGCAGGTCAGCCAGTGAGGCCGGACCTGCTGGCGGCACAGAGGGGCTTTGGCGGCTGGGGGCTCAGGGTGCACTTGTGTCTCTGTGCTGCTGCTGCTGCAAGACATGGGCACAGCCCAGCCACCCACCCTTTTCTCTTGGTTCCCTGGCACTGACAACTCCCTGCAATATCCCCCATGCTCCACAGCACGGCAAACCCCGCTGGCACGGCAAATGCTTCATGGCAAAAGCCAGTGGCTGCTGCCACCCCTCCAGGAGGGTGCTGAGGGCTCACATACAGCACTATTCACCCCCAGCACCCTGCCCACCGTGCCCCTCATGCAGCACCCTGCACTCCAGCACAGCCCCTGGCACCCACCTGGCAGCCGGGTCGGAGCAGGCAGAGGAGGCGCCAGGCTGCTTCAAAGAAGGGGAAACTGAGGCACGTTCCTTGAGCAGACAGAGGGACTCAGCAAGAGCCCCCCCTCCCTCGCCCCCCCAGTGCCACCTGCCCTGGAAATGTCTCCTGCCAAGTGGGAAAACCCCACAGCGCCAGGTTGGGAGCATGGGACTTCCGCACCCCTGGACAAACACCCTTTGGCCCCCTCGTGCCCGTGTGCCAGACTTCGCACAACAGCCAGCCCCGGGCCAGTGGGAGGGGGGCTGGACCCAGCCCCGAGCTGCCCCCAGACCCTGCACAACGCCCCACCCCTCTGTGCCCCCAGCCCTGGGGTACACCCCCAGCTCCACAAGGGCATCCCCCTGCCACGTTTTCTCAGCTGTCCTCCCTCCGTGGGGGGGCACGGCCACCAAATCCCCACCGAGGGGAGGCTGGGGCTGGAAGCTGGCTGCGGGGGGGTAGTTCTGGCACGGCCCCACGGCGAGCGTCCCCCTGTGGCACGGCAGCCCCCACCTGCCCCACCAGCACTGCAAGCACTGTCTGGACTCACGCTGCCGCCTCCTCCCCACAGCCGGTGGATGCAAAGGGACCACTCATCCAGCACGTCCCCCAGAGCATCCTCCCCGCATCGTGCCCGGGTCTCCCCTCCCTAAAACATCCCCCACCAACCTCCTCCTCTCCCCGCTTCCCAGCTGGCCATCCAGCCCAGGTTATTTCTCCCTGCACTTCAGGCAGGAGGTACCTGGCCATTTCACTGTCCCCCACCTAGGACACCTATGGCCACCCACCCCTGCCTGGCCAGAAGGCGCTGCACCCTGTATTTTTGTAGGTCCTACCAAAATAGCTTCCTCTGAGCAAGCTGCACACACACACACACACAAGCTGTCCTCACACCAACAGCTGAGAGGCAAAAGAGTGTCACATCCAACCTCAAAGGTGTCCCCATCCACCCAGCACACCACCACGGGGGACAGGATCTAGGGAAGGCTGCGGGAGCCCGGCACAGCCAAATTTAGCTGGGGTGCCGGGAAAGATGCTGGCTCCATTTTGCCTCCCACCCAGCCCCACATGCGTGCTGCCTGCGGTGGGGTGCAGGATCCCAGGAGCCTACAGCACAACGACCCTAAATCTCACTCCCAGAGCATCTGTGGGGCAGAGCCTTCCTGAAAGAGCCCCCTTTCCCCTGGGGCAGGCAGGGAGAACCCAGGGGATACAAACATGGGATGAAGGCAATCGAGGGGGGGGATCTGGGTATGGGGCCAGACCCCTGTTACCACTGCCCCAGGCACTGGCTGGGTTGGGTCTGCAAGCAGCAAGTGCCTGGCACTGATTTACAGCCCAGAGCGGATGAACCCCCACCACCACACCTTCTCTGCAGGGGGACTCCCCCACACTGGCCAGCCCCTCGCCCCAGGCCCCCACGCCCCTGACCTTGCTCCTCATCTGCCCCGAGGTGGACACCTTCCGGATGAGCTTGTGGGAACTGTCCTCCTGCTCGCCCTCGCTGTCAGACGACTCCTCGCCGCCCGCCTCAGGTGAGATGGGTGCCAGCTTGTCCGAGTCCAGGGATGACACCGATTCCCGGGTCTTCCTCAGGAACAGGTCCCCAGGCACCAGCTTCTCGGCCATCTTCCCACCCAGCTTGGCTCAGGGCTCCACCGCCTCCTGTGACAGCCCTGGAAGGACAAGGACACACAGGAGTGGAGGAAGAGCCCTGACAGGGGGTGCATGGCCCCTCACCCTCTATGGCTCAGCCAGCCGGGAGGTGCAATCCTGGAAATCGGGGGAGATGGCGCGTCCTCACCCAGGAACGCCGCTCAGGCATCCTTTGGCTTCCTTGCAGGCAAAGTTTCCTTCCTGGCCTTTTTTCAGTGTCCCAACTCTTCCTCACCCTGCCTGGCATCCCAACACTGTCCCTCGCTTCGCCACAGGAGGCTATGGCCACCCCTCACCATGGCATTGGGGTGCACCTCCCGCGCCGCAGCCTGCACCCCCCCACCTCTGGTGCCTGTCCCCAGGGTGCTGGGCTGCTCTCAGAGGCTGGGCGGGGTAGGGGGAGAGAGGGGGTCTCCACGAAAAGCAGCAGCTGCCTCCCACCATC
>KZ506453.1:2420-25767 GCA_002844005.1 Limosa lapponica baueri
AGCAACAGCTGCTGGCACCAGAAGAGAAGAGTCAACTTAGAAGGCCAGATTAACAAAACAGATCAGTTTTGTTCTAGAAAGTACAAGGAAGGTACTAGAAAGTGTGCTTTCTAGGTTAGGAAGTGAAAGAGAAAATCCAAACTTCATTAGGGTACAGATTTTTGTACTTGTGTAGTATGATAGTAAGATAAGACAGTCCTGTATGGTCTCATGTTGTAACCGTGTGAAACGCGACGTTAGGAACTGGCACCAGGAATGCCCACATGAATACCAGATTGTTCCCATGTAAAAAAGGAAGAAGGCAAGAGATGCATGTATGCTCTGTTTTCAAGTCTTCTAAGCTGGAAAAATATACAGAGGTAACACAGAGCCTTTTATAAAAAGAGTAGAGGTGTCTAATAAATTGCTTTCTTCCACATTTTCCATTACAGATTTCATTGAGGCATTAGAGAGACTGGCCAAGCACATCTGTATTTTGCTGAAAGGCTTGTCATCTTTTTGCAAATACCTCAAGCTGTCTGTTTAATCCAGTTCCTGGACTCCTGGCATTGGGTCTGCAACAAATTTCTCTGCTATGCAGTTTCATGCTACTCTTCCTAAGAATGGTTACTCTGATTGCCTCCTCTGACTCCTTCATGTTCACCACCTTTTATCTCAAATTCCCATCTCTTCAATTCTTCTGAGGCAACACGGTAGAATAAATGGGCTTAGTGTTGTTCCTCCAGTGGAGAGGTATGTAGCTCTCTGAACTGATGGTCTTTTTTCCTTCATATCTGCAACCAATCTTGACCTTAACTATCCCATTTTGTTCATAAAATACCGTTTTATAACACATAGACATACCATATTCAGAAATTATTGCACCAGAGACATATTTTGCTCTATCAAACTATCCTTCATCCTCATACACTGAGCAATTGAAAATAATTCCGTCTATACTAAGCTAATTTACCACATTAAAAAATAATGTGTTTCAAGCTACTATAGCATTGATTATGACAGCAATTAGATTGTTTCTCTGTGTTATGGAATGACACACAAGAAACAAGCAGGCCAGATCTTGTCTGTTGTAGTTTGGGAACTTAAGAGAATTAAATTTCGAGTACAGTGAATTTAGTATAAGGTATCCTTGGTAATCCCATCTTAAACAGAGTGCTCACTGAAAAGGTCACTTACACATACATCCATTAAACTCCTCCCACAAAACAAAATTAACAAACCTTCCTGCCACTTTATGCAATGTCAATAAATACTTCCAAAAAATATCCAGACCTTGCAAAATCCTCCCCCACATCTGTTTCCAATCATCACTTCATAATTCAGGGTACATCTCCCATTCCGGAAACCATTTGGACTTCATATAAAAAGATAAGGCTTCCTCCTGTCTGGCCCAGATATAGTTTATACCAAAGATTAATCAAATGCTATCCTAATTTATATAATGAACAAGGCAGATCAGTAGGTTTTGCAGACTCAAGAATCAGCTTTTTTTTGGAAAGTAAGAATAACTAAATCAGGCGATCAGTAGATGCTTTGCCAGATTTTAGTAGAAGCAGCTGGAATGAACACTTTCAAAATCCTGCCCATGACATTCACCTCTAGCAAGCTTTTGCTCCTGCTGACAGATGATCGTAGCTTGATCTTCTGGAAAGAAATATTTTAACAGCCCTTTTCCCTTCCCTCAAATCTACTTTGGTTTCCTACTGCTAATGGTTTCTGGTCCCTCTAGAAGTTCCAACCCCAGGCTCTCTCCTATTCAATACCTGTCACAAAATACCTACACTTCTGCTCTTTATTCTTTTTTCTTCATTCACATTTGTCTTCCTACAGTCTTCCTGCCTTTATGTCCCCACAAAGACCTTTTCTCCCCATGTTGCATCCCCATCTCTCAGTGAAATGCTTTACAGAGATCTGGATAGTGACGAAAAGCGTACTTTATATGACTCTAGTTGAGGCCAAAATTGCATGATTCCTAAACCATGTTTCATGTTATTTTCTTCAACCAGCATTGCCCCCCACCCAACACCCTTGTTTAGCACTGAACACTGCAGTTGGAGCGATGTGTAACTTCTTGCTGCTTTCCTTACTTTTTTTTTTCTCTGAAAGTAGAGCTCAGAAACCCTGCCTGCAAACCAGGACCCTGTTGTACCAAACTCAACAGACACAGGACAAAGCAAGCCAGAAAAGATGGTTCTTGTCTCTCTCTACTAAATAGCCAAAGTAAAAAATCCCGGTTTTGGAGCTGTCTCATTCAGCTTTGCCTCAGGGATGTTTGCACTGTGGTGTGTCATGGTGCAGCTGTGCCCTAAGTAAACTTTAAAAGACCATTGTACAGACTTGTGACCGGCAGACATAATAAAGACATGTAAAAGCTTTGAAAAGCCTTAATTGTCGAGAAAAAGAAGAGTTTGTTAAGGACAACATTTGAAAGAGGAATAATTTAACCCAAAAAAGGCAAACCTGAGTCAGAACCTCTGGATAAAATCTCTGCCAGTGGGATACACCGTCATGGGAATAGCCCTTCAAGGAGGGCAACAAAACCCTCCTCATTCAGAATTTTAAGGGTCATGTGGACTAAGCACAGAGCAGAATCCAGGGAACAGCATTAGATGCCATGAGAGGCTTACTCCGCTGCTAAATTCAGTGACAGAGAAATGAGCTGAAAGCTCTGGTGTTACTAAGGTACCTCTTATTCACAGCTCAACTGTCTTTTACATTGACATTCATTACAGGATGCTGACGTGGTGTCTTCTTCTGTACTCTGATACAGATTTTAGCTGAAAAACACTAGTAAAGAGATTGAATTACTGACACAGATACATTAATTGGTTATTTGATATTGTCATATTCTATGTTCATCACAGAAATAATTAAAATTATTTCCCTTCCTTCCAAACTGGGAGAGAAGAGGCAGGCAAATTGGAAATTGCCTCTGAACCCCGCAGAGACATTAGTGACACAGACATTCACCTCAGCAGTCCAGCTAGTCACACGGCTGACACATGGTCCTGAGCAGCCAAGTCTTCAATAAAGATAAAAGCATGACTAATTGCAGTCTTCCTTCTCAGGTGCCACGGCAGTAGGCATTAGCCAGACTGAGCTCAAAGCACTGGACTAATTAGCCCAAGTCAGTGGTGGGCCAGCATTTGTCTGCTGTGATGACTTGACTTGGCTGGAGCTGCGTGGTCAAAAGCTACCTCTAAAACTGTCCTCTAGAGATGCACATTCTGAATTCTGAGGTTGAGTCCCATCGGTGAATGCAGGGTAAAAAGTCAAGACCAAGAAGTTAAAGAAGGATTTGGGACATCTCTCCTGATAACCTTTTTGCTGAGAACCTGAGAACCACAGTACCGAATAATCCTATCCCACAGCAGAAGTTAAAAAGGCACAAGCTGCAGCTACTGCTGATGTTCTGTCAGGAGAGCTACTGGAGCGAGCAGCTGCAATTTGAGACGAAACTCTTTCCTTCTCCAGTTCTTTTTGGTGATATTTTATGCAACGTTAAATTAAGGTCAGATAAAGGACATGTTAGTAATGTCCTTGCCAGTGAAAACCACAAGTTAACTATTAAATTATATTTATTTACTTAGTTTTATAAAAAGAGTTTCCCTTTGAAAGCCCATTTGAGGAACCTGTGAGACTGAGAACAATATTTGGACACAGCTCTGAATAGTTAATGGAAGTTCTCTGTGCTATGTCTGAAACCAGTTGTGGTTCCCTTTTAGCACATTAGTTGAATGTATACACTGGGAATATTTTACTTTGTTTTATGTTATTGCAATTTGCAAAAATTACACTAATAGCCCAATTTCATGCAATTATCTGAATGCAAAACATTGTTCGGTTGAATTCCCATAGCCTAATCCTACTAGTTCCCTTGGCTGTCTCATTTTCAATTATGAACCAAGGTCTGCACATCAGATGAAATGCTGCTATTGTAAAAATGGATCCTTTATTTAAAAGTTATTTTCAGTGGTCTTCTGCCATACAGGCTGTTTTTATTGTTTGCAACCAAAGGCACTTTAAAGAAATCTGATTTTAACATCACAGGCCTGCAATACATATACTTTAGCTGGAGCGGTTTGTTGTGTTATTGTGGTAATAACCCAGTTATGTTTGCACCATAATTGTACCTCTAAGTGTCTCTTGAGCTGCACATACGGGGCAAAGCGTGGCTTTACAAATACACAGGGGAAGGGGAAGAAAAGAGGAAGGCCATACAGAGAAATACATCCTTTTTTCCTTCTGTGTGCAGCACAGCTAACACAGTTTTGGAAGGCAGGCAATGGATGATGTTAACACTACATTAATGCCAACTTGGCGGTCAAGACTCAGTATTCAGAAATCATGAGGCTGGCTAGGGGATCATACATGTCTGGTTTCGTATTTGCTTTTCCTTTTTTGGAACCTTTACAGTTCACATCTTCAAGTTTTATTCCACAATCTAGGAAAAAAAACTTGAGCTTTTTTTCTTATTAAGTAAAGTCCAAATTTTTATTCAATCACATGACTCCAGGACTTAAATTAAAATGCCAAAGAAGTTGAGACTTTTTATAAAAGTCAGTGACAATGTGCTAAGTTCCCCAAATCAAGTTAAGGACTTAGCTTAGCCAACTGACCTGCCTCTCTGGAAGGAAGCACATTTTGCACATCTTGAAAAAAGTGGATAAACGTCACACTCTGGCGTATACTTCCTTGAAGCCTCACAAGGCTCGACTCCTGCTCTAATACATCCCCCTCTCTTTCTGTTCCCCTGAAATACCTATCCTGCATTTCCTCATCTGTGCTCAATCTACTGCATCCTTGATTGCTTATAGGCCTCTCCTTTTTCGTAGGAGGAAACCATTCTTACATCCACTTTGGAAAGAACTTGCATTCCTTGACTCAACCAGGACAAATGTAATAGATCCTTTTTAACTGAGGCTACATGCATACATTTCTTTGAAACTCATTCTCTAAGCTCCATTCCTTTGGTGTGAATGGAAAGAAATAATGTGCATTTCATGATAAGATAGGGCAGACATCAGCCTCTGGCCTTGTCTGGCTCTCTCCTTTGTCTGTAGAGGAAGATTTCGATAATTAGGTCTTTTCTTGTAGATGGATAATGTTAGATTAAATGAATCCCAAACTTGATGTCGCGTTTTGGGTACCCATGAATCAAAATAATAAAATTAAGTTCCTTTTCCATTTTCACTGCCTGAAATATCTTCCATCTTTTTTTTGCCCTAAAGGAACAGCTGCCTCTCCAAGCAGTGAAATTTCTGTTCCTTATAAAAGTTACACATTTATCTGACATCATTATTCAGGTGTCCAGGTGACCTTTATCAAAGAAAAGGAACTGGAGACATGATGTTTTTCGATATTAAAGGGTGAAAAATCAGCAGAAAAAGAGGGGGAAAATCCCTAATATTTTAAACAGGAGAGTGATTAAGAACAAACTCACCATTTTTAGCTTTGCATTTCACCGTTTATGTACTAATTATATAGTCACACACATAGATATCCCATTGCTAATTACCTTTAAGGAATACTTCAGACAATATGGCAGGATTCTCCCATCTTATTTTTGCTGCTGTGCGTTATAGTAGCCCCTTCTCATTGCACCTGCAAACACAGCCATTCTGGCACTTTACTTACACGGTATTTTGTTCAGGAATATTAGTGCTAGCCCAGAAGAAAGTCTGGGCTAGGGGAACACAAATTTCATTTTGTGCTATATGCCAGCTGTCTCCATCACAGACACCAAAGAGTGAAAAATATATTTTGGCTCCCCTAAGGTTCCTTTCCTTTTCTTCGCCTGCTTTGTTAGAGCCGCCACAGTCGCTCGCTCCTTGTGGAGGATCAGACAGACACGTGTAACATCTCTACTCACTCGTACAGAGAATCACTCACAAAGCTGGTTTCATGTCATTAAGCTTCTTGGAGAAACCACCGATAGCGATGCAGGCCTCGGCAATTATTTAACTTCATGAACAGACAGAAATAAGTGGACTGGCTGCCTTGATGCTGCAGTACTTCTTTCTCCCATGACTGTCTGGAAATTCTGCTGCCCTGAAATCTCTGGTTTCTAGGGAATACGTAGGAATGCACCAGCCTCTTGCTATCTTACTTGGGGATGCCCTTCACAGGCATGGCATGGTATATTACGCTCTCCAGCATTTATGCGCTCCATGCACTGCTGACACAAGTTTACATTGGAACTGGCAAGGTTATTAATTACAATTCTGATTTAACCTTTCTATGTCTTTTATTTCTTTGCAACACCTGTGGCTATATATATATACATACATATATATGCACGCACACCTACATTTATAAATATACAAGCATTTGATGCTCTATTTTTGGAGCAGAAATCAATACTGGCTGCCCACTGCCAAGTGGCTCCCCTGAATACGTGGCCATGAAATTCTGCATTAACGAACACCAGTACAAGGGACACGGAGGAGAAAAAAGAAAAATGTTCAAATGAAGGCATATTTCCATTTCACATTTGCAAAGCAATGTATAAGTGAAAAATTAGAAGGGATCAAAATTCACATTCTTAGTGCTCTTAAAGTTGTGTATCACATATTGTATGTCATTATACATTTTTTAAAAGTCTCCACCTACTCTCTGGATCGAGAAATCTTTTAATAGCATGAAGTTAGTCAATCTTTCTTTCATTAATATTCATATATATGCCCCAGTTCTTACATTTAAATCTGCTAATGAAGATTCACTGCTGCTGCAGCCAAAGACTGTGCAGGACCAGGACCCTTTTGTACCAGCAGCCCCCATGGAGCACTGAATTGCACAGTGGGAAAAGGGCATTCATTAAATAGCAGCTGCTTCACCTGCTTTCTGCTCCTTTAGCCCTTCTGCTAATTCCTTAAACAGCTTCAGCGCACCCTTAATTGAGGGGGGATGTGTTCCCATTGCGGTGATGAGGGTGATAAGCAGGGATTTGTAACATGCCTGTCCTCTGTGTTGAATAAGTTGGCAAAGATTATTAAAATGCCTTTTGCAATCTTTTCCTCTTTTGTATTATAAAATGTTCCCCGTTTTATGAAAGGGAGACAATAGTGCTTCTCTTCTTCCCAAGTATTTCTTACAACTGTACAGCTTCTGGTTTCCATTTAGCCCTAACTCGATCTCTTTATGCAGCACCACACTGTGATGTGTAAACTTAGCCTGAAACAGTCTGAAGGCAGAAGAGACCATTATGATCATCTGGGCTAGCTTCCTCTAGGATTTATCTCAGGGATTCCTGCATGAGGCTCCACGGTTTCAGTTGCCAAGGAAACAATTCTCAGTCTTTTCCATCCCTCACCATCCCTATCCCTCCTTTCCATTTTGTCATTTCTTGCTACAGCAAAAAAAATATCTTGTCAAATGTCCTAGTCCATAGCTCTAGCATCCTCACCTCCACACCAAAGAAGGAATGGGAAATGACGGTGAGGACCTTTGGCTGGGAGTTCAGTCCGAAGCTCACCTTTTATCCTTGGATTCTGTGCTGCAGGTGGATGACCCTTTGAAAATGATCCTTTCAGCAGCAGATAGCTTATCAAATGCTGTATTGTTTGGCTAACACAAGACATATTATTTTTTAAATTACCCAGCAGTGTACCGCTTGATGTATTTTTGGTATCTTTCATTTCACCACAGCTTTAGCTCCACTACAGCCTCATGCAGAAATGCTTTGGAAAAAACACACTTTATTGTAACATGCAGCTGAAGAGCAAAAGCAATAATGAGGAAAAGAAAGGAAAATGCAAAGAGATGGAAAACTGTGTAGGAGGAAGATAGAAGGCAAAACCTCTGCATCGACTAGAGAATAAATTAGATGTAGTCAGAGTCAGAGATAAACTTTTGTAGACTCAGGAGGTTAAACTTAGGCACCTTCAGGCAAGTTACAAGAGATTTGCATGGTCCCTAGGGTCTAATGAGTCCCACCTGTATAATTCATAGCTTCTGACAGTTGCACTGATTTTATGCCCTTAAATACAACTCTGATCAGGGTGACTGTTTGAAGGACAGAAGGGTGTTTCACCAATGTGATTTGAAAAGTAATCCCGTCACATTCAATGGAATTATATCAGTGTAATCAGTTTCTCAGTGTGCACAGGAGGGAGGATGAACACACCAACTGCCGGGAGGGAAAGAAGAGCCAAGGACTCACAAAAGGCTTATGGGGAAGAGGGCTGCCATTCGGCATGCTTTGATAATTCACTACTTAGGGTAATTGTCCCCCTTTTATAAGTAACCTAACAATAGCTCACATGAAGGCAAGCAGACTTACCTTGCAAACCTCAGGAATATCAGATGATCAAAGAAAAGTCAGAAACTGAAACATTCCTTAGGGGAAGCCCCTGGGGAGAGAGAAACAACATAGACCACATTAATAAGTCAATCCCTGTTCACAGTTAGAGGGTGATGCTTCAGCCCTTCCTCTTCTGGACACTGATTTTTGGAGCTTGCTGAGGTTTTTTTTTGCTCTGTGTGTGAGATGTAACAGGATGGTTCTGAGGATGGCCAAACCACGCACGTATGCACAGAAGATGTTATGTCATACATACACCACCATGGAAACAGAGCATGTCCAGTAGATCTGGCACCAGAGCCACTGTGTCCCTGCTGGGACCTCCATGGGCCCACACCTCAGGACAGGCAGGGGGCATTGCTCGTGATAAGCCTGGGAAATCCAGATATTTTGGCCATTTGGGTCCATTTGTTTAAGAACATGCATCTAAATGTAACCCAGCAGGATGGACAGGTACTGAAAACCCTGATACTTTTTCTGCAGAAATCACTTGCTGATGGCTTAAGGTGGTTGTAACAGAAGTGAGATAAATCTATGTGTGAAAAACAATGGAGAAAACAAGTTATTTTTATGAATGACAACAATATCTCAGTTTTCCTGTTGGTTACTCTCCTGCCAGGCTGTACAGAAGAATGTTAGAGGGAAGCAAAAAGGAAGAAAACAGCAACAACGTACCAACAGCATTTCAAATATCACAGAGCTGTTAAAGAAGTATATTGGGGAACATCTACCCACATACCTTCAGGCAGGAAAGTGTTAATTTCTCCTAAGTCCAGGGAGAGTAAAGAATATCCTGAACTGCTGAGAACCACAGCTAGACAAAGAGGAATGGATGAACGCAGTGTCAAGATGAGTCACAAAAAGCCAACCTTTAAGAGAGAGTTGGGTTTGGCACTTGACCTCAAACAGGTGTGTTTATGCTCAGTGGAAGCTGTTGAAACAACTGTGTTTTCTGGTAAGATTTATGTACAAATGCTCTTTCTTTGTTTCATCTCATGTTTCACCTTCTGATTTTCTTCCTTTGGCTGAAGAAACATCTTTTGTTTCAAAAAAAAGATATTCTTGAGCCCCCTGGATCAGCTGCGGGCCCAAAATGTTTTGGATCAGTGCGGTGCAGAGCAGGGGCTGCTGGCTTCTGTATTCACATGTCGAGTGCTGGACTCAGCTGCCCTGGAGAAGACTATGTGGAGGAAAAAGCCATCCCTGGGTGGCAGTTACATGAGATGATGACTTAGTGCACCCGCTGCCTCACAAGCCTGTGCTTTCTCCCCTCGGCCGGAGCACACGGGTGGGAGAACTCATTATTCCCAGATAAGAAAAGCAGCAACAACTCCATAACAAAACAAAACAGAACCAAACCAAAACCAAACAAAAAAGAACCCAACACCAAAACCGCACCCAACAAACAGGTAAACCTGAGAAGGGCACTGTCACTTGACCCTACTGTTTCTCCCACCGGGGTGCTGTGCTGCGTAGTTCCCAGGCAACCGCTCCCCGGCTGCTGCCTGCCCCTGCCAGGCTGATGGCAGGGAAGAGGGTATCAGTTTGCAGAAAGAGAGCAATCCCACTCCACGCAGGAAGGGCAAACTCTTCCCTTATGGCAGACCCAAGCACACTAAGTGAGCAAACGGCAGCAGGAGGCAGAAGCCGAAAGTTCTCTCTTTTGCTGTCCACCTGGCCTTAAACTACTCCACTCCCACTCACACTGTAGGGTGGCTGGCAGTGGGGTGCAGCAGTGGTGCCTTCTCCACAGCCTTGGCTGGAGACATACTGGGGAGGAAAAGACTCTCCACTGCTCAGGAAGCCTGAAAGTAAGTCAGGAAGGGCTCTGGTGGTGGAGTCTTGTGTCCTGGAAAGCCTTTGCTGCTTGCTTCTGGATCCAAGACGGACCCTTTATGCCTTTAGAATCGAAAATAGCTCATTTTTCCAAATCTCCTCTAAGATCTTGGATGTTTCAGACCTGTCAATGCCATCCATTAAGCTAAAAATCCCAATCTACTCCTATTCACAGCTTCTACCTTTCCAAGACTAATAGCCCTTTGTTATCAGAGCGTGCTGGATCACTCTGCATGACTGTCTTCATCACTGTCTTCTGTCCTGCTAGTCATTGCCAGCCCCTGCTGTTGTCAATGGTGATTTCATATTCATTTAGATCACAGATTAAATTGTTACATTAATGGATTAAGCAGCTTCCAGCATTGCCCTAATCTCCATGAGCCTCTCCTGGACTCCTTGCTGGCTCTTTGAGGTCTGTCAGTTGGCCTCCTCTTGGTGCTGTTCACACAAGCTGTATTGATATTACACAGTGTTCATTTTTAGACTCAAAATGCAGTGCGCTAATGACTCATATGGCCAACACAGTTTCACATACATTATCACTATGCAATTACCTTTGTCAACCAAATATATACTCTCAGCAAAGAACAAAAAATCAAGTTTGTTTGACAAGTTTGCTTATAGCTACCATAAAACTATGTTAGTGGCATTAATCATATTCTTCCCGTTACTTCTTTCTCCACTTATTCCCATACAAGCTTTCCTTTATTTTCCCTGGAACTGAGCTAAGGCTAGCCAGCCTGCAATTACTGGGCTCATTCTTAGGGGCAAAATTAATGCTAGTCTTTCGCTCTGCAGTACAACTGCCTTTCTTGTGTCCTGACCCCACTTTTCTCTGATTGTCTCTGCCCTGTCCTCCTTCACAGAAAGACACATCCTCTTTTGCTCCTGTAGAGGCTTAGGGGAAGGGCTTGAGGCTTCATCCCCTCCCTTGCAGAGGGGATGAAGCATGTAAGAAACTTACTGCATGTAAGAAACTCTGGGTTCCAGGAGGATGGAGGGCAAGAGAGAGGGCTGTGAGGATCTGCATGCCCAGGGTACCACCTCCGTACCTCCACCACGTGCTAGTCTGTCCCACAGAGACAAGCCCCTGGTCACAAGAGAGGCCAGACTGCCCGAGAAATGAGGGATGAGTGAGGAGGGCAAAGCTGGGGAGTTGTCTTGCCCCTGCTTATGCTTCTCCTTGCCTTTGTCCAACAGATTTAACAGTACTGCCTTGATTGGTGATACCATAATATCATCCTTTTGGTTGTTATCAGCAGCAAGGTTCAAGTGATATCATTTCTTCTTACCTGCAGGTCTACTCTAAAGCCTGCTGGAGTCTTTTCATTAGCATCAATTAGCATCAGATCAGCATTTATGATTGCATTTCCCTGAAGGTATAAAAGATGCGTCACGCTCATTCTCTTCCTTTTTGGGATGCTCAGCATGATCAGAGGGTCTCCTCTGCAGGAGGGCAGTAGCAGTTGCATTTGGTTCTCCAGAGGTGTTACTGGGCTTTTCTCCACTCACCAGGCCCCTTTCACACAGTGTGCAGTTTTGGGGCCGTTGGTGGGGCTCCTGCCCACCAAGCCAGATTCTCTGATTGCAGGATTCCCCAGAGAATTAAAATAGATTTTTATTTTTTTTCCCCACAAGTCCTTAAGGAAACCAGTGTTTACTCACCAGGAAACAGATTCAAGATTATGCAGCTGTTTTGCCAGGGCAACCTGTCATATAAGCCTGTATAAAGACCCTATGTCAGGCCACGGAGAGCACAGGAAAAACACACATTGCACTGGACAGGGGGTTGATGCAACAGAATCAGTTTCAGATAGAATCATGGAATCATTTAGGTTGGAAAAGACCTTTAAGATCATCAAGTCCAACTGTTAGCCTAACACTGGCAAGTCTACCACTAAACTACGTCCCTCAGCACCACATCTCCATGTCTTTTAAATACCTCCAGGGATGGCGACTCAACCACTTCCCTGGGCAGCCTGTTTCAATGCTTGACAACTCTTTCGGTGAAGAAATTTTTCCTAATATCCAATCTAAAGATGATCATTATTGTTTTCAGCAACGTACTTCAAGTGCCCTTTACTGAGGAGACCTATTAGTAAAGGGAGACAGATGCCCTAATAAACTGAAGGACAACTGCTTCACAGTTTAGACAGTAAATACAGTACCCTGGGCAAGCAGGTGAGATGGCTCAGTGACTGAGAGCTCAGTACAGACCAGTTAGGACCACTGATAACTCTGCTTATCGCAAAGAGGAAAATCAGGATGATGGGAGAAAATAAAGAAAAAAAGTAAGAAGAAAAATGAGAGAGAAAGCAGTCTTAGAAAGCTGAGCTTTATAGTAAGTGTGTGAATTGCCCTGTGACCCTGTCTGCCTATGGTCAGAGGGCAAGGAGGCACATACCCTATTAAAAATATCTTATAAAACCAGATCCTTTCTCTGTAACCTCCGTTTGTAGTGAAGTAAGGTCATAAATGACAAAACTGGTTCAGGAAGGTTTTCTCAAAGTTTTCATTAAACATAAGGAGTAATAAAACATTATGAAAGCAACTCAAACATTGTTTCTGTTGTAAACTGCAGGCAGTTTACTTCTCAGAGATTGCTTATCAGTTATTCTTTTTCTGCAAAGCAGATCATTGGATTCTTGACTGCATATAGCTCAAAACCTTGGAGTATTTCCTGGTGAAAGCCCTGTCTCCTTTGAAAACTCTGAAAGTGGTAATGAGGGAAGACAAAGCAGACACCCCTCTCTGCTCAGTTTTCTTCTTACGGGGCTGAAATCAGGCTACTGCCTTTGCAGCTGAGATGAAATAGCTTGGGGTGGGGGGGGGTAAAAAAACCCCAACCAATCCTAACAGCCCCTCACCTTCCTGAGAAGTGATATTCTTCATCTTCATTACTGTAGCAAGGGGCCTCTGGAGAGCAATGGATTTAAGAAGCCAGAGGACTCCCAGTTTTGTTCAAAGGAAGGGCAACTGAGATGGATGAATGGGCCCCAATGACCTTTCACCATCCAGATTTGGCATCCAAGTAGTTTCATCAATTTGCTGGGAATCTCACAACCAGTGGTTCCAGCACTGGATGTGTCGGAGCTGTTAACATTTGATATCCAACTGAGGTATTATAAAATCCTCTGCGCAGGCACAGCACTGTTCCCTGTGATCAAAGGCAAGCCCTGTGATCAAAGGTATGTGTTTGAGGATCTTTGACTCCTTCTAGAGAAAAGCACTAGTGATATCCTTACTTAAGTGCTGAATGAATATTCTGCTTACTTTTGCTTTGCCTCCAGTACCAACTATTTTTTTTTAACTGAAATCTTCAAGTACTTTTTTGTAAGGTCTCTGTGTTCTCCGAATTCTTCTGCTCCCTCTGTTTCAAAGCATCTGAACTACAATGTCTCTCACAGGGTTTTCCCAGCTCTACCAGGTCTGGTTGGGATGGAGTTAACTTTCTTCACAGCAGCCCATACAGTGCTGTGTTTTGGATTTGTATCCAAAACAGTGCTGATAAGGCACCACTGTTTTAGCTATTGCTGAGCAGTGATTGCACAGGGTCAAGGCTTTCCCTGTTTCCCACTGCCCCCCCAGCGAGTAGGCTGGGGTAGGACAGCTGACCCAAACTGATCAAAAGGATATTCCATACCACATAACGTCATATTCAGCGATAAAAGCTGAGGGGAAGGGGGGGAGATTTCAAAGCTGCTGTTGCTCAGGGACTGGCTGAGCATCGGTCTGCTGGTGGGAGGCGGTGAGTGATTACCCTTGCATCATGGAATCACAGAATCGTCAGAGTTGGAAGGGACCTCTAGAGATCATCTAGTCCAACTCCCCTGCCAAAGCAGGATTGCCTAGAGCACTTCACTCAGGACTGCATCAAGGCAGGCCTTGAAGATCTCCAGAGAAGGGGACTCCACGACCCCCCTGGGCAGCCTGTTCCAGGGCTCTGTCACCCTCACCGTAAAGAAGTTTTTCCTTGTATATGAATGGAACTTCCTGTGTTCCAGCTCGTGCCCGTTGCCCCTCGTCCTATCGCTGGAAACCACCAAAAAGAATCCAGTTCCATCATCCTTCAACCCACCCTTTAGACACTTGTAAATGTAGATAAGGTCTCACATGTGGGTTTTCTTCTATACTTATTAAGCGGTCCTAATCTCAACGCAGCCTTCTTTCACAGCGATATATTTGAATATTTCTACCGTGCTCAGCACGGTGAGAAATGTCACCTAGTGCCCAGCCTGCCGTATGCTATAGGCACGTACGGCACCTCGTACAGCACACCGGCCACGGCTAACTTCTCGGTCCCGCCTAACTGCGGTTTGGACGGCAGGATCTTTAAACCCCTTCACTTCGCGGTGCTGACCGCACACCCACCTGGGGGAGCCGAGCCGGGCGGAGGCTGCGGGCGCCGGGTGCCCTCTGCCGGCCGGCGGGTCCCGGCGCCTCGGCAGGGCCGGGTGGCCGCCGGTCACCGCTCTGCTGTTAGGGCTGGTAGAAAAACATTTCCTTCCCGCACCCCAAAGGTGCACACCCCGCTTTGGAGACCTCGCTGCTCCAGCGGCTGGATGGAGAAATCCGGTTGAGAGAGGACCTGATTTTTTTGCAAGGGGTTGGGCATCCCCACCCAGTCCTCTGTATTTTTGTTAAAAGCAATGGAAACTCATTGCTGCTGAAAATCCCTTCTTTTTTCTTTCACTTCTACACCACTATTTTCGTCTTCTCCTCTTCAACCCACTGCCTGTTTTCCAGTCAGTTCTCTTGCATTTCCTCTCATGTCTGGTCTCAGAACATTTCATCCCCTTTATCCACTTTTCCCAGTAATACCAGACCCTCTCCCATCTTGTGGTCCCCTCCCCTGCTTCACATGGTCTTTTTTACCTCCTTTGTTTTATCTGCCCATGTTGTGCATCCCTATTTCCATATTTTCGTGGGTAGCATAAAGGGCGGGGGGTGGAGAGAATGACAGATTGGGGCAAACAACACAGCCAGGGGGACTGCACGGACATGGGGAAAGGATTCTCAGACGCTTTGGTTCTCCCCTGCCAGTGTTTTAACACCAGTGGGGCTCACACGCATGAAGGGTTAAAACAAAAATGCTAAGAAAGAGGTGCTTATCACAAGGCTGAATGGTGAGCCATCATCATCAAGGTCTCGAGGCCTTGCCTCCATGCAAACACAGTCATTCCTGATATTAAAGTCTTAACCGTCCCCTCTCCCCCCCAGCCTAATGGGATTTGCTTTTCCCGTCACCCTCCATGACACACCGCTGCCTCTCGCAGGCTGCCCCAGCCCACCCCACACCCCTCGGCTTTCACCCGCCCGGCGAAATTATGCACACACATGCTGGGGTCAAACCAATATTGAGAGAAAATAAAGGAGGTGAGGGGAGAGGTGAGGAAATGGGATCATGCAGGACAAGGGCCATTAAAAAAAAAAAAGAGGAGGAGGTATTCTGAGCCTGGGGAAGGCAGGGATTAAGTAATGTGACTAGCAAAGGAGTGCTAACTCACTGTCACAGAGAGAAAGCAGAGCTCTGAAGTCTGGGGAACCCCACAGCACATAATGTTTTTAAGAGCAGGGTAAACAAATATCTGGCATGTGCAGGTGAAGTGTGGTTGAACCTTCATTGATGCCTCCTGCAGTCTCCTTCCAGACCTGCCTTTATTATTCCTATCACTCCTGTTCCATAAACTCCTGAGGAGGCCTGTTGCTGTCTGAAGGAGAGAGGCAGATCAAGGATACTTGAATGTGGAAGAAACCCTCAGAGATCTGAAGCGAGTTTTTCTCCAGCAGTGCCATGATGGAGCTGTGACCCAAACCCCCATCTGTGGGGGAGCAATTCAGTAGCAGCCTCACTCTTCATTTGTTTGTGTATTAAATCCTCTGTGGTTTTCAGACTGTCCCTGAGCGTAAGGAGGGGATGGGAATTTCTTTCTCAGGGTCCAATCACAGTATTGTGAACTACAGCAAGTCCTTCTGTTTAATCATACTTCTCCCTCTCCCACCCCCCCTTCTTTTTTTTTTTTCCCTGTGACATTACTAGGAGTTTTAATTTATTTTTTTTTTTATGAGCTTGGAATAAAAAGGGAGCTAAAGTGACTTTTTCGCATTTAATGAGTTCACACACCAGAAGCAATGTGCTGTCCAAGTACAAATGGGAAGCGTTCCAGATGCCTGCTGGACTTGTGGCCTCCTGCACCCCAACACCACTTGTCCAGATGTGTCCAGAAAAGACTGTGCCCAAATACAGCCTGGAGTTCAGTGTACTTAAGCTACCTGGTGTGTCTTTTCATTGGCCCTTGTGATGGGGTTAACACGGGGGTGACGAGTCCCCATGGGGACAGAGTGCTGCTCCCTGGCCTGTGCTGGGTCCCCAGGGCTGGCATGGCGGTGGCAGTGCTGCCTGTCACAGCCTGCTGCCTCGACAAAAAGGTTTTACCATGGCTCAGGGGCTGCACATCAAGGATGCTTCCATGGCTGCTTCCCTTGGAGCAAAAGCCCCAAACAGCAGAGCCTTTGATATATGCCACAGCACGGGGACCCTTAAATAACAGCCCTTATTGCTCATTATTTGCACAGCCACCTCACAGGAGAAAACATAAAGGGAAAGACCGTTGCAGGAGATGCTGAGGCAGGCACTGCCCTGGCCTAGCAGGCGTAGTGAGAAAGAGAAGACACAAGAATTTACAAGAAGCAGGTCCACAGCTCCAGCATGGGTTTGCTCTGGAGATCTGACACACCTGCGCAGGCGACTAAAGGGCAACGGTCTGCATTTCACAAAGCAGGTCCGTTCCCCTCCCTCTCCCAGTCCCCCTTTGCCAGTTTCATTTGAATTGAGTAGCAACTAGGAGGGCAGAAAGGCATCGGAAATCAGATAAGTTCTCCTCATACGGAGTTTAGGTGCCAAACTTTGGATGCCAAAGAACTAAAACATAGCCACCGCATTGGAAAGCACAAGCAGGATATGCCAGGAACAGCTGCACTGCTGTGTGTGTGTGCTCCCCCACCCTCCCGATTTTAAGTAAGAGTTATACCCACCTTGAAAAAAACAGTTTTGCCCAGGCAAAAGCTCTCAGAGGAGCAGCAGAGATTCCTCCTGGCCCAGAAAGAGCTGGCTTAGCCCATGCTTTGTGGTGGTAATTTGTACCAGCTGCTCAAGCTCATGCTTTCCAGGTGCCAACGTTACTGCAGCTCCGGTAGGTTTGTGCCACAGGGAGAGAGATGCAGCTGCCCTCAGCTCCGCAGTGGCCTGGGCTCTTCAAGCCTTGATGGGTGGTTTAAACCCCGTGCGAGTTGGGCTTAGTATCTTTTGAGTGAGCTCAGAGCAATGTGGGATGAATTCCTTGTGCCAGCCATGCCAGCAGAAGACGCATGGACCATCCTGGTCTCCTGCTGGTCAGTCAGAGCTCCCTTGGGTTTTGGTAAAATGCCTACCCAGTTAGACTGAACTCAACTCAGGAGTATTTACAAGTGGATATGCAGATAAATGACCAATCCCGAGAGAAACCCTGGAAATGGCTGTGCTTGCAGACCATTCCTTGGTGATGGGCAGTCTGGAGGCCAGGCTTGGGCCACCAATGGTGTTGGATTCTCTCATCCTTTCATGTGGTGGCTGAAAAGCCTCCCCGCTTTATCTCACAAGGCACCACAGGTTCCATTAGAAGCAGCCCTGCTTAAATTGAGAAACTATTTTCCCCTCCTGGGAAAAAATGGTCAGAAGGTACATTCTCCAACTACAATTCATTTTTAATCTGTTTTGGTCTGGGACAACAGAATGACAAATATTTTTTACAGTTTTACAGATCAGTTTTACAAAACAAAGAAACAAAAAAACACGACACTGTAACATGATACAAACGTGGAGAAACTCCGCGCTAGTTAATCTAGCTCTTCTGGACACACAGCTCTTTCTGAGATTAGATCATTCACTAATGTCTCTTCCTCATATCACGACCCAGTAAACTCCCCATTTCCAGTAGAGCACCTAACCCTCCAATTAACTCTTAGCATATGTTTAAAAAGGTTGATTTTAAATTAAACACAGACTTAACTGGCTTGCTGAATGGGCACAGGCATTACAGCTTTAATGGCTTTTGCTGAGCTGGGGTCTCAGCAGTTCAAGGCAGCTAGGGGAAAGGCCCCCTGACCTCATGCTACCAAAAGTTTCAGTATCTACCTCAAAATTCATAGCACCAGTTTCCCCAACACTTGCTGCTTGTTCTAGGGATCCCTGTGACAGAAGGCTGGAAAACCAACCCCGTGGGAAGGGGCCTTTGCCTCACTGCCAGCACTCACTGGTAAAACTAGGTTCCTGCTCTACCTGAGTGTTTGTGCCACGGTGTGAGCCCATCGCCTGGCAGTGCTGGCCAGTGCCATCAGGCAGCTAGCCCACGTTCGCAGGTGCCATTTGCCGGACACCTAACGCAAAGTGTGGCCCTGCACTGTAGGCAGCCCGGTATGACTCGTTGAATGTCCCTCTGGCCATCCCCAGGAACAGAGATCGGCTGAACTAACGAGATGGATCCCACAGGTGACATGAGTCACTATGCCGGGAAAGGTCAGCAACAAAACCAGGTAGGTCTTACTCTCCCTCCATGAAGAGGAGTTGCTGAGGAGCCATTTGCCTCCTCTAAGGTGACACCGTGCTATAACAGGGGACCCTTTGCAGTCATGCCTCCAGCCCGCTCCTGAGGGAACCTCATGGGGAAAATCAGGCACAGCCCAAACGGCAGCTCCTGCTGCTGGCAACAGGTGGTGGCTTCACCATTTTAATGTCTATATAAACCTTTCAAGGGTCAGCTGGGACTTGGCAAAGAAATGAAAGGGTGCAAATGAAATGAGGGCTCGGGTATAATGAAAAGAAAAACCAGGCTGCTGGTTGCAGCCGATCCCCACACTTCAATTGGCACAGCGGGATGGAGCAGGGGGATCTCGATGGAGCTGAACACAGCAGCTCTGAGCAGCCTTCTGTGCTTCAGTGGAGCCCAGATCTGAGCATCCGAATGCAGATGCTCTTCTGCCCTGGGAAAAAAAAAATTACGTCTCACAAAACTAAACCTGTCACCTCAAAGGGAAAACTATTTATTATTAATGATGCTATTACTGCTGTTTTTCCAATAGACTGAGGAGATTAAATAATAGTAACTGAAAACTAACCAAATGTTCAGAACAAACTTCAACTAGCAAGAAGACATACAGACACACAAACTTTGCAGTGACTTAAAACAGTTTAATGTAATTCCAAGACAAAGTGTGATTACATTTCTACACATATACAATATGCATATGTGAGTTTACAAATTCTGATTAATAACTCGTTTCACCTCAGAGACCGAAAAAATGATCAAAAAGAAACCGTGAATAACAAGCTATAACATAGTTCACCACAACGGGACCTCCTTTCTCACCCTACAGTTAGTAATATTACAATTAAAATAACTATATTCTTCTATAATGTATTTTCTGTTAAAATCATCTCATAAATTTACAATGCTATTATTAGTTTCCAAGACTAATATAAATTCACTCCATTTTTCTACAACGAAAATGATTATTAATTAGAAGCACACAACGTCATGATGAAAAACACAAGCATTTTTTTTTAGTAGCAAGAACTTGATTGGTTAAGAATTAGTTTTCTTGTAAAACATTCTAAAGCCAAGTAAAATATCCATTCTTATAACATACCTATAATATGAGACTAAGGAATAGGTTACATATAGGTCTACAACACATCAGTTTGTTTTTGTTTTTTCTTTTAAAAGAAGAAAGACATATTTACCAAAAGAAAAAAAAAAAAAGAAAAAAGAAAGGGAAAAAAAACCAAAAAAGAAAAAAGAAAGGGACAATTCACATAGGAAAAAAAGCAGTACACAAGAAAATACTGTTGCACACAATAATTTTCACAAAGATTAACATGGATTAACACTCTTATTACAGAAACCATACAGTGAAGGAACACAACGGCTCAGGGCTTTCGTGGGGTTACTGGGCTGAGATGATACTGTAGAGAAAGAACCACTCGAGATCCAGAGCTGGGGCAGGGGCATCTTTTCCCTTGCGAGTGTGACAGCGTTTCACAGCTTTTTTCCCCCGCCTCTCTTCCCCTTAATAATTTTGGTGCAGTGTATATTAACTTCCACTTTCCATCCAGAGTACACTGGGCTTGTGGGCAGTCGAAAGGCATAAAACATTCCCTCCATTTCCCCCCTCCTGTTTTTAGAAGGATTTTACGGCTCATTAAAAAAAAAAAAACGTTTCACCCGTTGGTTCGTTTTTAACTACCCGAAGTCTAGACTCTTCACCTTCCGAGATGCCCCTCTTTCTTCTCTCCTTCTCGCTCCCTCTCTTACTCTCTCTCTCTCTCACACACACTCCTTTAATAAAGCTATTAATGACACTTTCTCTCCTTTCAGAAATTTGATTTGGTATGAAAGATACAGGCTACATTCTGGTTCTGCCCAAGTAGAATATGGTATACCCAAAATGCCTCGATTGCTCTGTTGGTGAAACATGGGATGAGGAGATCCTTTTTTTATACCTGAAATGGTTGTGCCCTGGAATATCTGTGGAAGTTTTGTTTTGAGAAGAATTCAGAGCAAAACAATATAGAAGAAAATAAAAAAAATCAAACACATAAGGGATAAAGGGCAGGGGGGGGTGGGGAGGAAGAAAAGCCAGAAGTGTTGTACGTAACCACGTGGGGTGGAAGCATTGCAGAAGCGCTTTATTTCCTTGCTGAGGGCAGAGGTGCTATATGTAACCATCCAGATCCTACGGGATGTGCGTCGCCGGTGTCGGAAACCCTTTCTTGCCTGACAAGTTGCAAGCCACAGTATTCAACAAGACTCTGTGGCTCCTTCATTTGAGTGTGCTGGTATTCGTGGGTCTGATTCCCCCCAGGAGAACAGAAGAGCAGGCAGGCACCAAGGGCAGCAAAGCCTGTTGGTTGGGTGGCCGTGCCCGGTGAGAAAGGGTGGACATTTTCCAGTTGGCCCGAGTGCTGCTGCAGTCCTGGCTTGCCGTGTGATACGTTATCGCTTCAGTAATGTGGATGCCGGGGTGGGCTCGGCAGCCCTGGAATGATGCTGAGGGAGGAGGAGGAGGCGAGTTGCACTCCCCCGGCCTCACCGCCACTGATTGTACTGGGAGCAGCACCGGTGCCCAACTGCAAAGCATCGCCCCATCACTCCTTTTCACTACCTCTGCTCTAAGCTGACTGATACAGCCCCGTCAGGCATGATGGAAACACGTAAGGAGCCCTCCCGAGAGTACCCGAGCTCCAGGACTGAAGCTCGGTTCTTCAGATGAGCTCATACATATTTTTAAATGCCAGTTCCCGTACTTTCATGACCTAGAAGTACCATTTTGCCCAGCATACATTTATACCATGTTCATTCATTACCCAAGTGAAAGAACACAACAGATGAAACTAGACAGCTAAGCGAGAGCCGGGAGGGGTGGGAATGTGACATATCAAAATGCAAAGTACAGGGTGGCAGCAGCGGGGAAACAGCATTGACGGGAACTGGCATGGGCTGAGAAAACAGAGCTGACAAGGAGATGGTCAGTGAACTTTGTATTTCGTTTACTGGTTCAAAACATTTCTGTGGTGGTAAGCATCGTTTGTAAGAAAGGGGTGAACAGATGAACGCCAAATTACAGCATTGCCTCTGAGTGGCTGTCACACACACACACACAACTCCCTCCAACCCCCCAATTCCCCAAAAATAAAAACAGGCATTCACTAACTCGGGAATTAATTGTTTGGCTAATGATTTATCAACAGTACAATACGATCCTTCCTTTGAATATCCTTCATTCTCCTGATGCGGGTATCTTCATCCAGATGAGGATTCTACATAGAACAGTGAATTTAGTATCGTGCTCCCTGCTTCAACCCAAGGAGCCTGATAAAGCACGTTATTAAAACAAGAGAACAAACAAATAGCTTATCTGTTGGACTAAATCTTCAAAGTGGGTGGAGTGTTTTTTTGACCAAACTTTGGAATACAGTGGATTACTTGATCTCTGGACTGACTTTCCAACACTATGTTATATCTCAAAACAGAATATACATATTAAAGACACACTTGTACTTTTCCATTTTTAACGGGCGAAATTAAAAAGAGGCAGCTGTATTGAGTTTTTGAAGGTGTCACTTATAAACACAAGATTTCCCTTAAAAAGTACCAGTTTAAATGTAAACTATAAAACACTGTAATAACTATAAAATGTAGCCAGAAAACTGTTTAAGTAGCCACAGTCTATTATTCAGTTCATATTGGTTTAAAATGTGACTCATTAAATATCTTCTAGAAGGCCAAAGCATTTTACAGTAGCTATAAACATATATACTTACATGTGCATTTTAACATCACAATTGATTAAAATACATAAAAGAGTAATCTATTCCTTGGTTTAATTTTTTTTTCTTTTTAAAGATTCACTGTCTTCAGAATTCACTCAAGCAACAATGACCAGGGTGGGCATTTATCGCTATTCCGCCCCTACGGAGTTCAGAGTCTTTGAATCAAAGTTCAAGCTGGCTACATGTTTTCAAAAAGGCTAAAACCAGGATGAATGCCCACATTTGAGGTAATTATTGCCATTAGGTCACAGTTTGCGTAATATAAGTGTATCTAAATCCTTCTTTAAAAAAAACGAAGGTATCCTGTGGTACTGGGGGATACCCTTTGTAGCAATCAGAATCCAGAATCCTGATCAGTGGGTTTGCTTCCAAAGGAGCCGGCAGTCCTGGAGCACCAAGTGCCCCGGGGACAGTCACCGACCAGCCTAGAGCTCAGGCGAGCAAGCCTGCAACAAGCCATTTTAAATTCTTTTTTAAATTTTTTTTTTTAAGAAAAAGAAAGCAAAAGAAAAATTAAAGGTGCCAAAAAACAGATGGGTAACATTTCTGATCAGAATTCCAGACTGAAGCTTTTCTATCTGCCTTATTCCTTTCCAAACAGTTTGCTGAAAAAAAATATAATAATAAAGTCAAAACACATCGGCATTAAATATTAACTCTATGCCAGCACTGCAGAAACTCCTTGGCTATGTTCTGAAAGTGGGATAAGCTTTGCTTTTGCTCTGAGCATTGTTGCCCCATTGCTTTCTGTTTCAAAGAGGAAACCTTGTTTGAAAGAAAGAAAGAAGGAAAGGAGGAAGGAAGGAAGGAAGGAAGGAAGAAGGAAAGGAGGAAGGAAGGAA
>KZ506453.1:26007-79165 GCA_002844005.1 Limosa lapponica baueri
AAAGAGTTAAGAACAGAGATGTCACAATATTTATCAGTGCAGTAAAAAATATCATTTTTGGAAAAAAATATACCTTTAGTATTGCCTTTCTTAGATTAACTATGATAAGCAAAAGATTAAAAACAAAAACTTCATCTTCAAACACACATGAATAGTCTGTTATAGCAGCACTGCTAAAACTGGAAGGACAAAACTAACCCGTAAATGAGAAACAGGAGTTTCAAACCATAAATGCCGAATGCAAAGCCTCCTAGTACGCTTCCTAAGACTTCTGAAGAACCAAGCCAATCTACCATTCAAATTTCACTCTTGACACATGCAAATACTCTAAAATGTGTCTTCCCGCTGAAAGCATTTGACACGCGCAGAGCTCAGCCCGGTTTACCTCCAGTCCAGTTCTCACACCTCCACCTGCACCAGCAGCTCTCCACAGGTAACGACCGCCACGGGGGTCACTCCCAGCAATTATGCTTGTCATGGGAGGGGAAAAAGACACCTTCAGCGTGGAGCCCTGGGTTAGTGGTACTCCTTTACACGCTGTCCGGGCTCACTGCAAGGGGCCGCCCCCATGGTGGATTCTGCTGTGTGCCTGGGGTGGGAGGTGAGCACAGTGGCATCAGAGCACCACTCACAGGTAGAGAGTTCCCAGGTGGTGGGAAGGATGGACTGCAGAGATGCAGACCAGCCCAGTGAGCCCAGTGCCTCCCATCCACTGCAGTACTCCAGCAACGAGCCAACACACAGCCATTTACAACAGGACTGCCACCATGACATCAAGCACCATGGTAAAATGCTGTACCTCGCTCAGTGTCTGCAGCCCAGGGTGAAGTTCTCACCATCATCAGAGGCAGCTTTGCTGGAGTACAGCAGTGGGGAAGCCCCAGCAGTGCAGACCCATCTTCTCCTCTCTGAGTACGGAGGGAGCAAAATGATTTCCAGGCACAGGAGGAGGCCACAAGAAGTAAGCTGGGGACTCCACATACTTTGGACACAGGCTCTCCTCAGAGGAGCACCAGTGAGACTCGGGGACAGAGAGGAGGTGACACAGATGAGTGTCCAGGACCGCAGATCCACTGCTCTGAAGCTCCCATGGAAAATGGGATGACAGCAGGGACCACTCTGTCAAGTGGAAGGGGGAAATCATTCCTTTCCCACATTTTTCCCTTCTGCATTGCCTACCCTCAACAAAGATTATTTCTGCAGACCTTGAGTACACGTATCCAGGATTTGGCCCACAGGTAGCACTGCAGATCTCTGATGGGCTGATTGCCATGCTATGGAAAACACATGCGTAAGTCCAACACCCTTGCCCAGCTGCGTGGAGATTTGACCATGGCAGCACTGTGTGGGGTCTGACCCACGGAACAGAACCAGCATCCTAAATCCAGAGAAGGAGATGCTACAGAAGCATGCAGAGCATCCAGAAGCTTACCCCCCCCTATGCAGCTCAACATTTCCACACTGCACTGTCACCACTGAAATGCTTTAATCGATGTGAACAGCAATGAGAGAAGAATAAAGTTTTCAACATCCCCTACAGTTTAGGATAGCAGCAATATTTAGTGTGAATTTCTCTGCTCGTCAAGCTAGCAACTCAAAATGATGACAGAAACTTGAGAGAGAAAAAGAAGAGAAAGGAAAGATGGGAGTTCCACAGCTTATCCCCATTGCCTGACAGTCATAACTCATGGCTTCATTTCATTTCTGGAGTGGGTGGAGGTCTTTTTCTCTCTCTCTTGGAAAAAAAAAAATTATCTTTGGTTAAAGAAATAAACCAGGTTTATCACCCTTCAATTTGCTAATGGAATTGCCTTCAAACAAAATTAACAAGACACAATCCCTTAAAAGTATAAAAAAGGAAAAATGTCACAGACAGAAGTGTCCATTTTTTGGAATGTTCTATGTATTATGACAAAACTACTAGAGAGAGAGAGAGAGAAAGAGACCTGCCAAGGCCCAATTTGTTGGGTGCAAGCAGGTAAAACTCTGCCAAGGAAGATGTAACTGTATTTGCCCTCTCAAACGACTGGATTTGGCCCAGTCTGCAGTGAAAAGTGCTTCCATTTAGGTTTTCCATTCTGCTCATGTTAGCGGTTCTCTCCGCTCCCTCCTGCATTCTGGTTTCATAGCAAGAATTTGAACATCCACCACTGAGGAGAGGCAACATCCATCCTTCCTTCTGCTTCTCACATAAGAAGCAAGACGAGATGATGGGGAAAGGGACCACTTTTTCACTATGCCAGCCACAAGCTACCCATAAAACTTCCAGTATCTAAACATTCACCTCCTCTCTCAAGTTTCCATGCCATTCACCCCATGCACATGAAGGACACCAACCCAACCACGCCAATCCCATTTCCTCCAAAGAACTCTGTGAGAAAACCAAGCTGGCTGTTACTATGTATGTGGCACCGACAGCATGCAAAGCTTTTGCTTGCTCTCCTAATATGACTCGGTTTCCCCCGTGACTAACCGTACCACACTTTTTTCCATACTATGCCTTTATACAGGTGTGAGGGAGGAGGTGTTGCTCAGCTCCCCCATAGCCCACCAGAAAACACGCAGTGTTGCACCATCAAAGCAATTTGATGCCTCTGCTGTGTGACTCTTGCATTCACAGCGTCCCATCACCACGGTCATCTGACCGCCTACAGCTGACAGGTCAGCGACTCCAGCATGGACAACGTGAAAGGTAGCTCCTCCAGCATGCACTGCACCCTTTCTCGCTGCCAGCATCTGCCATTCTAATAGCTCTGTGGCCAAACACCCCCAAAACCAAATTCGAGCCTGCGTGGGAGAGCAGGTCAGATGGGTACACAGGGAAAACGCAATTAATACAAGTAAAACATTACTGTGATTGAGATTGCAACCTTCCACGCTTCGCCAGTCCTAGGCCAGAAGAGCGCATAAACAAGTAATTAACTTGAAGGGTTTAAGTCTGTTCTTTAGCAAAGCACTCAAGTGCATGATTAACTTTAAGTCTCTGCTGAAGTCCTATCATTTTTTTATAGAGTCTGAATTCAGTCATTGCTTCCCCCATTCCAACAGAGCAGGCAATGCAAATGAAAACATAAATACCTCAACCGTAGCAACCAGTATAGCTTAATAAAATTCCACAACAAATAATTACAAAGGAAAGGAAAATCTACACCAGAGACAAAAAAAAAGCCAATGCAAGCCAAGCATCCTGGCCATGCGGACATCTGATCAACCTTCAGTGAGAGCGGAAGACCAGGCAAGGAACCCTGCCCTGTCTGCGGCCATGCTTTACCCAGCTAACACTGTCTGTGCATGCCAGTGTCCTTTATCCAGTGATGGGACTGAGAGCCGTGCTCACACCTCCACCGCTGCTCCTCCAATAGCCCTGTTTCTGGAGAGCCATCTATCTGCTTTCTCCTTTAGGAAAACCTAACCCTTAACATGTACTGTGACCTTGGGTTCATTGAAAGGACCCAATGATCATGGCCTAGAGCACAAATTGGTCTTGATCTCATACAAATGTCCTATAAAACAAGGTGATGGTGGGTTGGATCCTAGGGCACCAAGGTCCTTACCTGCCTTTGATCCAGCTCTCCTGACAGATCATTACGTTAGCTGCTGTTCGGTTTTGGCCTCTGAATTAATGTTTCTGGACTGGTTCTGGAATGCAGATGTGATCCGGAGGATAACTCCGGTCCCTCAAGGCTGTAACTGCTTCTCACAGAGCAGCCCCACTCCCCCTAGGCTAGAGGAAGAGTTTTCATTCTCGGGACAATCTAGTTTCCCCTTCCTCCTGCAGTTTTCACAAACACAGCAACCCTTCTGATGCCACTGATGAAAAGAAATAAAATAAACAACAGTAACAACAATACTACGAGAAAAAAAAAATAACACAAAGATTAAGGAATGCGTGTGCAATTAAAACCCAGAGTAAAATATAATAATAATAAAATAATAATCATAATCATAACAACCATACAATAAAATAACATTATCTTTCCGTTTCATGACACAAGCAGCATGACGCTCTCGCTCCCGAACTGGTGGGAGAGGAGAGGAATGCAACAGAGAGAGCAGGGCTTTATTTTCCCGCCTCAGATGAAAGGGGACATGCTGTCTTTCCAAGAGGAGGGGGGGTAAGGTGCATAGGCTGCTGGGAGATCACATCCTCACCTACAGTGGATTGAGCTGGAATGAAGGACAAGCAGGAGAAGGAAACTGTGCCAGGATATCCCAGGAACCAGAGCTGGCAACCAGGGAGGTAATTTGGTGGTTTGCCAGAAGACAAGAGCCTTATTGAACCGTCTATGCGTAACGGGATCCCATCTTCTTCCAGGCCAGCCAAGCACTTACCGCCAGACAATGCATTTGTCCTTCTGTCAACTTTTCCCACCTGAGAGAGCCTCCTTCCTCACTGACACCCAGGGAAACCATCCCTCGCCACCCTGCCAACAAACCTGCTATTTTCCAGCATCTTGTGAAATACCTGAATACTTCATGCTCTTAGTTACAGGGAAATGTAGAGTGGAACCGAGCAGCCATGTAGACTTCAGCTTACATGGAAACATGGAAACATTCTGTCAAACTCTCTTCTCTCCTTCCTCCCCAGGCCATCCACAGACATGGGTACCCTAGAGACACTTCCAAACATTGGTGCACCACTGCAACTGCCGTTACCAGCAAAACTCCCCTCTGAACCAAACCCAACTGTGGAAGAGGCTCTCCTTAGAAACCTGTCAGAAGCCAAGACGACCACGTAGTGTTCCTCAGCATGGAGGACCCACAGGACCACTGTGCTCTCTGGTTTGAGGGTCACTCTGCTGCTGCAGGCAATCTTTTGGGGGTGCAGGTGAGAAGGGAAGAGGGAAGGGGCACATGGTCACAGCTACGTTAGAGCGGGTAAGGCCTGATGTATTACAATACTCTTTTCACTTAAGAAACCTGAGTTTGACTCTCTCAACTCGATTTTCTCGTGCTTGCTTTGGGACTCCAGCACTTTCCTGACCCCCTCCCATCGACAGACGCAGTGAGAAATGTTGGCAACACCTGGTGTTTCCCCCTTTCACGGGCTAAAGTCTTGTTCCCATGTCAGACACGCAACCGGGACAACCCAACAACCTGGGAGGATGCTGCCCTCCCGCCCCACCGAGAACGTCTGCAAACAGCAGAATGAGAGTTCAGTTTCTGGGGAGGAAACCTGCTATTTCAACGGGATAGAAACAGATCAGTCCACAGACGAATCCCCAGACCCTCTGGCAGTCACCCTGGGTCGCACAACCGACCTGGTCACTTCCAGCCCATCCAGTGCTCGACAAAACACCCAGCTCTACACACTTCCAACCCCGACGAGCCTCCCCAACACCTCGCCAAGTGAGCTAAGATAGACAATGTGGGAAAAAAGTCCCAACATCACCAGCAGAAGAAGAAAATCTGCAGTAACAACCCCAAAAAAAAAAAAAAAAAAAAGAGCTGAGAGTAAATTCCAACTAGCCTCAGTCAGTTTCTAGGAGTACCAGTGGAAGTAAACCCTTAAACCGCGTCTGTAGTTCGGTAAGGCACTACGAGGGAATGATGTAAAACTAAGACTGTGACGGTTGTAATGGCTGTGCCGAGGAACACACCACAGAGAGAAGGCAGCATCTGCACGCACACACACGCACGCACACACACGCACGCACACACACACACGTACAAACCTGGACAATCACATTTGTTACATGCCTATGTTATATCACTTTTCTTTGTGCAATCACATTGAGGAATAGTCTATTGGTATCGTTGAAGTTCAACACAAAATAGTAAAAAGGGCATATGACCTGGATAGTGCTACATTCTACCGGGGGCGGGGGGCAGCTAAAATGTCTCCTCCTATACTAAAACGCCTAGGGATTCAAAAGGAAAATTTCCAAATAAAATAAAATGAAACGCAACTGAAATCCAACATACAGTATTAGAGATCTCATTTAGGAATAGCATTTCTCAGGGATTTATCCAGTGTGTTCAAGGAAAGGGAAAACCATCCCCTTTGCTTCTCTTCTCAACCAGTGCTGCATGGCCTGTTTTCCCCACGTGTGTTTAAGCGTAGCAGTGCTAGATCCGAATTTAGAGCACTGGGACATTTTCTCCTCCTCCCTCAGCCTCCCTTACCCACTTTCTGTTTCCAGAAAAAATCCCAAAGGTTTATGTATGCTTTGGGATACGGAGACCACTACAAAGATGGGGCATAAACCCTTTGAAATGCTGGATAAATCCCTAATCCATATACCTAATGGATTAAAAACCTAATGGATTTCATTTTAGGTGTTCTGGACAACAAATTTCTAAATGTAGCTCACTATTGGATGAAAATAACCTTTAAAAGTCTATTGGTGAAGTTCTCCAAAAGACAGGACCCGCTGGAGGGTCCTTCTGCTTCTCTCTCTCTCTCTAGTTTGGTGCAGAATGGTTGGGTTTTTGTGGTTTTGTTTTATTTTTTTTTTCTGTTCTTTTTTTCCATTTTCTTTTTTTTTTTTTTTAAATAAAAAGTGTAGAATTGGTTCTCCCCCTTCTTTCCTCCTTCTCGTTTCTTCCTTAAAGTCTCCTTCGTTCAAGTTTCACGCGAGCCTCCCATTGCATTGTTAGTTTGCCATGTTCTTCAGTACAAAAGCGGCCGCCTCACTCCCCCGGGACGGGTGCGTCTCTCGCTCCTTATTCCAGTGTTTAGATGTAAGGGTACTGGTTGACCTTGGTGGGGCTCAGTGGGTATCCAGTGTAGACTGTGGAGGCTGGAGAAGCACTGATATAGGTCTGGTGGGCAAACTGAGCCTGGTACTGACTCGGGTGGATGGTGGGTGAGGGCAGAACCCGCGGGCCCATGCTGACAGGGACCTGGTGGACGATGCTGGCAGGGTAGGTGGTGTGCTGCACGGCGTGCCGCGCCGACCCTTGGGAGGCCACCAGGTGCGCGACGGTGCCCGTGGAGCCCAGGGCGGCCGGGGCGGTGTATGTGTAGAGGTGGGGTTGGGTGGGCAGGTGAGCAGCGGCAGCCGCGGCCAAGTGAGGATGAACTGTACCGTGGCTGGGGCTATTGTGCGGGAAAGAGTACGGGGCCTGAGCTATCGTTGGAGTGATGTAGGCTTGCTGTCTCCGGTGACTCCCTGTGCGATCGGTCGTGATGTGCTGCTGGGCCTGGATAAAGACAGCAACAGTGATAAGCGGTTACAACACAGGAGACGGCTCTTTACCTCCTCGGTGGTGCCTGGGAGCCTCCCTACGACACCAGGACGGCCTCAGAAAAGTCCCTTGCGCTCCTCCTGACACCCTCAGCATCACCACAGTTTTCCCTTGGAAACAGGTGATGGCAAAGGGTCCCTCCCAAGCCTAGGAAGACCCTGTAGTTTCATACATTCACCATAATGGCCCCCAAAAGGACAACGGAGTCTCCCATTTTGAGCCACGACCTGCTGGCACAGCTACCATGAAGACCCAACCTTGGATGCCCGGCTCCTAAGAACATCTTCCACAAGTTCAGTCGCTCCCACAACACCCAGCTTTTGTTAGTGAACTCCCTGCTGACGAAATGTGGTGTGCTGATAGCTCAGGGGAATGAAGTTGCTTAACTATGCCTGGAACAGGCAATTTACTTTTGCTCAGTTAGGGTCTTTGCGGTTATCACTCCCTCGGTTAGTAAAATAACTACTTTATTTTTTAAAGATAAAACCCTCGGCTCGATCAGATCCTGTAGCGGCCCGGTAGTCTCATGTCATCAGCTATAATTACTTGAGTACAGACAATTTTTTGCACCGGGACAGAAGCAATGTACTTTTTCAGGGATTTTTCTGAGTTCTTTTTTTGCATTGCACAATAACGTCAAGGAGTTTTCCCAGTCATTTGTAGTCACGGTATTAAATAATCAATCAAGTAGGAATTAGAAGGCAAGAAGGGCAATGCTTCACGTTATTTCCTTCTAGTCTTCCAAGCCTTCTCATCCTCTTTGTATGAGCTCCCTGCGTTGTCATTGTGGTCTAAAATGCAGCAGCCACACGCCTCCCTCACTCTTGGAAACAGCATCTCACCCACTGCCTCCATTTTCACTCACTTTTATTTCAGGTTTGTTCAAATTTTTAAATTTCAACTACATTTTGAGGGGGAGGGGATATTCTTTTTATTTTCCTTTTTTTTTTTAAATAAAAAAACAACCCCGAAACAGTCTGCTTATATCCCAATCTGGATGCAAACCAGCGCTGTCCGCTAAGCTCTCCAAACTTTTTCCTCTTGAAACACTGGTAACTGCACTGTAATTCCTCTACTCTCATTACCTCACCTCAGGGTAGAGAGAGGCCCCAGGTGCAGTACGTGAAAAGGGCATTATTTACTGAAGCTCCTGGTGAGCCCTGGGTGTTTTGATCACAGACTGTGAAACATCTTGAGAAATGCACGCTGCTAAGCAATGGGATTTGCCCAGATCTCAGCCCAGGTTTATCACTGGATGGATCAAATTCATTACATGAGGTCATGCAGATGCACAGAGGCTCTGCTCTGCCTTGTCACCTCTGATTGGGACTTCTCTCCCAGTCCCACAGCCAGGCTGATGCACTCCCTTCACCTGGAAGATACTCTCCCCTTGGTTACCTATAGCTGAGGAGAATTCAGTCCTTCCAACATCTTTATGCTTAAACCACTGTGCCTTCTCTCTCACCTTATTCCCACTTACAGTTAGATCATCTGTCTTCAAAACACACTGTAAGAGTACTGCCAGCCCACTCGGGAGTGGGATCTGCACTACCTCCCCTGCCCGAGCTGGAAGATCAAAGCCTGCAGTGAAGTTGAAACAAGTTGATCATACTCGACACGGGGCCCAACTATCATTAGACCTGAACAGGACAGCCCATGCTGGAGGAGTGGTAGGTTACAGCTGGATGACGCACCACCAAAATTTGTCTCGGTTGACTTACCTGACTTAGATTAAGAGGCTGTTGCTGCTGGAAATGTGCTCCTGGTCGCTGCTGCCTATAGGCAACGGCTCCAGACGAGCTCCCTGAAGAGTGACCGCTGGTGGAGGTCACGGTGCTGGAGGACTTGGACTTGTAGGAGGATGAGTGGTGACTGGTGGTGACTGTGCCAGGAAAGGAAACACATTTGTAGCTTACATCACATTCTTTAATTGCTCACCCTACCTTTTCCTCACTGAATCTCCTCCAGAGTGGCTTTTGGGAGGAGACATACAACAGAAGCAGGATAAGAAAATGGTTTCTCTTAATTAACAGAATACCTCAGCAGTGCTTCATATATACGGCCAGCCTGTTATTCTAGAGGCAGACAAGCAGACCCGATACCTGGACCCAAACCAGGCCCAGAGAAGGCTTTATAGATCCTTCAGAAGTGTGAGAAACTGTTCTGCCAGCAGAACTGTACGATGCAGGTACAAATCCCAAGGAGAGGAAGGAAAGTACAGTGTGCACAGCACAAAAAAGCCCTGGCTTGGCTGACCTTAGGTTGAGTAGGAAGGGAGGAAGAAGGAGCTGGTGGGGAGCTCACCCTCTGAGCCTTTGTGTTCACCAGCAGTGCGTCAAAAGAAAGGACTGCCAAGTAGCTCAGAGCCAATTGCTTCGGGCCAGACTTCCACCATAAGCCCCTTTTCAACACATCGTACTACCTAGCATTGCGGAGGCTCTGGATGAGCAAACCTCATCAGTCCATAATGAAGATCGTGGGGAAATGTTCTTCCCAGAAACGTCAACAAGTTTGGATGAAAATGCACACGTGTTTTCAACCTCTTACCCGTTTTAAAGTAAACCTATGTAAAGGCAAGGCAGCAAAGGTTCACACTTGCATTTGGGAGCCTTTCATGTCAAATGTTGAGCTAAAGGCTGCATTCTGTTCTTGGGTTTGTACAGAAGTAACTGGGAACGACACTTGGCCCCATGAACTCCTGAGTGTACCAGGGCACATAAATAATGCAATACGGCTCCCAAGAACAGAGGTGTCACTTGAGAGAAGGGCAGGAGCACGGTTTCTTTGGAAAACAAAACAAACAAACAAACAAAATGAAACCGAACAATGAGATTCTTCCAAGATAAATCATTTATTTCTTACTAATTTTCTTGACGGAAGAGGTGCAATTTACCTGGTGCCAGGCTATCGCACTCTACCAACACCTCACTGGCCTGGGTTTTCAGTGGTGGCACGATGATCGTTCGGGGGTTCCCACTGCAGTGAGTCTCTGGAACCCCTTTGGTGTCGTAGGTGTTCCCGTTATTCTGCCCTGCACGATGCTGCACGGCGTAAGGGCTGTTGTTGCTGGAGGAGTCAGAGTAAGGGGAGTCATGCACGGTGACACAGCTGATGACGTTCTTCCTTTGCTTGGACAAGGTGCTGAAACACAAGCACACAAGTGGAAAGAGTGAATGGGCAACGATCGATTCGGAAGCCACCAGAAAACTCTGCCTGCGGCAGACGAGCTCCATAAAGGCAAAGCACACTCTTCAGCCCTCCGTCAGAGAGAGGCTGCTTAAGCCAAATCCCAGGATTCGAAACTCACTCGTTGCTATTCCAGGAAAACCTTCATGGAGGTCAAGGAGTGAGTAAGACATTGTGGATAGATCTTATATTCACACTGCTTAGAATAGCACTGAACCAGACTGCCAGATTTATTTTCAGACTGCTTTTTATATATATGTGTGCAGTAGAAGCCCAGCAGTTATACTATGCTTTGTTGCAAGTCTCACCACCCACACAAAAACGCGGCGGTTTCTCCCAGCCTTCCAGCAATGATTTAATAATAGATGCTACGACTTTTCATGATTAAATCCCATGGATCCACAAAATACACTTGGTTCTATTTACTAATATGGTACAATAGGCATATATTCTCAATAAGTATTTGAAACTGAGGAACGAATGAAGAAAAAATGAGCAAAGTATGCAAAGCTTTTGGTTTTCTTTTCTTACTCTGATTAAGCACTGGGTCTCCTGACTCTAGAGTGGATTATCAAGGTCCTGCTGCAGCTAATCTATCTATGACATCAAAAAAGTGATTAAAAAGGAACATCAACACTTCCAAGATTAGTGCTAGAAGTTCATTAGACTAGACTGCATGAGTACGATTGGGATTTGCTCTGCTATTGTGTCTAATTATTCCTGATGGTTTCTCCTTCCTGTTATGAGCTTGTTTGGGGAGAAAAAGAGAGAGCGAGAAAGAGGAGGGAGGAAGGGGGATGGTGAAGATTTGCTTAAATGGCTCACATCCTTGACAGTGCACAGACCTTGACTACAGAAAATAGCTGCTATGTTTCACTGATTGCATTATGTTGTTATGGCAACTGAAGTTTTTAAAATGATGAAAAGAAATGGATAGCACATAAAAAGCTAAGTAATTAGGCTTAATGGTGGAAACAGCCCCAACAGGAACAGAAACGCCATGGAGAAAAAGGAATCCATCTCTTAACTTCTTGTGTGTGCACTTTAGAAAGAGAGAGAACCCTTTGCCTCCTCTCTGTTCTCTCACTCTGGCCGGTGCAGTCCAGGGAACAGCTGATTAATCCAGTCTTAGTCTGTGATGGAGCCATTTATTGCCTTGTCTCAGCATCACTTCTTACCCAGGGAAAGGTGGAGTGGATACTGAGAACAGTTTCCTTCCTTGGACATTGTTTGCTTTATTTATTTTTCACAGTGCACTGGTCCACAGGAGCACTGGTGGGTTCACTTCACCTTGTCTGTCCCAAAGCCCCTCCGCCAGCATTTACAAGCTGCAAACTCAGCACCTTGCTACCAAGACTTGTAACTGAAAAGCCATCATCTCTTCCTTAAAGAATGCCTTGGGGTGCTGCATTCACCAACAAGTTACCATCACACAGACTTTCCCTGGGCTATCATCGCAGGATCCTGGCATGCCCCGAAGTGGATAGAAGACCATGTTGTTCTACGCACAGTGAAAAATACATCTCGAGAGGCCCCTGCTATCCTAAAGCACTGACACTTGAAACAGGGCAGGTGACAGAGAAGGAGGGGAAGCAATTGCATAGCAACCTGGAAGCTGAAAACAATCCTTGCACGGGCAGGGATCTTTTCAACAGGGAAGATGTACGACAGCAAACCCTTGTATTCCAGCTTTCCACAAGGAGCTGGAGAGCACTGGATTAGAAATGGAAGTGAGCGACAGCGTATCTTAGATGGACAATACTGTATGTGAAGAAAGATGTAGCAGTTTGGATAGGGTGCTAAGAAAGAATATTAAGCTAATAAAAATGACGAATATTGCATCAATATTCCTCTCTCCTTCAGTAGAAAAGCCTGTAATCACACATTTATGAGCATCCAAACTGCTTGCCCTTTGCAGCTACCCTTGGCTGCCAGTTGGGAAGAGTTATATATTTTCTACCTCTGACAGTTATTACATTTCATAAAGAAAAATCAAGTCACTAAAGAGTTTTCTGACAACTGATAAGGTCTAGCTATTCTTTTACAGTCCCTTCCTTACATAAGTGGCTGAGCTGCTGAACTGGAAATACTTGCTCTCGGCTGACACTTGACATGGGAAGGCTGAGCAGTAGAACTGGAAAGGTATTTTTCTCTGTAATCTGTGCTATTTATTGTTTTAGAATGGGTATATTTTTCAGCAATTTGATTGAGGGCTTGTCAAAGCAGGGACCATGAGAAGTCTCCTTCCAAGTGTTATAGCTCCTTGGTTACAATAAGAAAACCAAGTAGATCTGTTTGGTTAAACAAATAAGTGACCCCAGACCCAAACCTTTCCGGAGAAAGGGACCGTAGCGAGACATTAAACTCATTTCATGGATGAGAAACTGAAAAAGACCAGAGTGATGGTCCTGCCAGGCCTTACGCAAGTGCTCAGCACTACTACTACGTGACATCCGCCAGAGTTAGCTGGACTATTCCAATAACAGAGCTAAAGCACATGGGTAAATATTTGCAGGATTAGGGCCCAAGTGATTAGCCTCTCGATTCAGCAGGCTGCATCTTTTCAAGCGCACGAGAAGTCCCATTGAAAGCAGCTGGATTTTTGTCTTTAGGAAAGGTAACGACTGACTGCGGTTAATGTCAGAGCAGGCAGAGAAGCCATCAGGACTATTCACGCGCCCAGAGCTCGGCACCTGCTGTACCACAGCCCGCCCGACAGACTAAGGGTGGGAATTTCAGAAGCATGAAAGGTCCAGCTCATGCTGAAAATCAGTTGATTCACAGGCTTAGAGATACATGTTGAGCCAAAATGGGGGCTTTTGAAAATTCAATCCAGAAGAGTGAGTGCTCCCCCTTCTCAAAGCCTTCTCTCTAGCCAGCAACTGTCCTCCTTCCAGCTCCCTCCAAGGACTCAGCTGCTCTCCCCACCTCGCAGTAATGCAGGAGTCATCTGTGTGAGGTCCAGGCTGATGTATCGCCTTCCCTGCTCACAAACTATCAGGACTGAGAGCTTTTACCTGTTGACACAGCACTTGCCTACTCAGCAAGCTTACTGTATTCCTATAACTCAGCCACAGCTTTTGGGGATGTTTGTGCTTACACAGAAAAATACTATTAAAAGTCTTGCCCCCTTCCTATTAAGCTGACTCCAAGCCTGGTAATTGCTTTCCCTCCCGCAGCACAGCAGCAGCAGCTTACGTGATTTAGTAGTGTTGAGAGTCGGCATGTGTTCCTGCTCAGGTTGTGTGCCTGCCTGCATTATGTGGGTAGGCGTATTTTAATTCTCCAGAGAAGGAAGGGGGGAAGATTACCAAAGTGGCATCTACACAGACTGAAAAGCAGTAAGCTAGGAAGGCTTTTTAACCCTTATTGGGTTAAAAGTTAAAAAAGCTGGAGCTGCATCCTCCCTTTCAGAACAGCAGTTGGAAAAATATGTATTACTTTCTAAGTTTATCATTAATTTATGAGTGGTAGCCCATTCCCACCTGGTCTTGAAGAGCTTGTTCTCAAACTTGAACACGAAACAATTCACATCTGTACAAGGCGCAGACATGAGACAGAGCACATCCGTGCCTTCGAACATGCAGAAGCAGCTCTCAGAGTCAGCTCTCTAACATATACCACACTCATGAGTGCACAGTGAGAGACAGAAGGGTGTCTCTGCTCCTCACAGCAAGGAAAGATCTCAAGGAAAAGTCTGATGGGGGAAAGAAGAAGATAGTCTGTGCACAGGCACAGGGCAAGGAACTAAGGTGGGCATCTCAGATACTTTCAACGGAAAGGTGCCGAGGCCAGATGTTGAGAATGAAAAGTAAGAGGAAGTTAAAGAAGTTTCTGAATTAGGTGTTAAAACAATCTAAATTGTTTTGAACCATCTAAATAGCCAAGGACAAGGACAGGGACAACAGCAAGTAACAGTGCAACTTGAGATGATTTCTACTTGCTGAAGGCCCAGCTCAAAAGCTCAGTATGTGACAGCATTGCATGAACAGGATCATTTTTCCCTGAATATCTCACGTTACACCAGAATCCCAGAAAAAACAAATGGAGTCTAGTAGGGGCAATTCTTCAGCATGCAGTTCACCCACAGAGATACAAACCTTCCAGTGTGGCTGACAGTATAGCAACAGAGGCTTTCAGCTCTCAAGGTCACCAAGATGGCCTTCTAGTTTGGGGGAAGAAGGCACCCACTCCTCAATTGTACCTTTGAAGTGGTGCGCATGTATACTGTGGCACGTTAGCTTTACATCACATCACAAAAAATCTCTTCCACGTCTCTGAAACCTTAATAACATGCAACCTTTTCAGTTTGCTGCTTCGAAATAATCCACCTATTCTAGGAAAGTATAGAGTCAGCCAACAAAAACTCACACTACAACTGCAATCGCTCTCTTCACGTTGAAATCTTATGCCATGCATAGCTCAGTGCTGAGAACATGCCCCTCTCTCTTCAGCTCAGCCTCCATCCTGACCTGTTAATCTGCTCTCACCTTCTTTGTGAATTTGTGATGGTAAGAAATATTTACCAAGTACGACACTGAGGCCATTTTATTAGGCTACACAGCACGTGCTGGAGCTATATAAGTCATATATACTGAATTGCTTAGCAGGTTGTAAAGGTGCTGCTGCTGAAGGTTTGATCAGAGAGCTACTGTCTATCTCTGTTATTTTAAGTATTAGTTGCATGTCGGTGTGTCTTCTGGAGATGGAAGGCAGCAATCTTTTTACCAGATGACTGTGGTTAGTCAATGTATTGCTATGCAGAGTCATTCATTACTACGCACAGCATAACATAGCCACAATAGGCTAGATGTCAAAAAGAGAATTACAAAGGGTATTTTGACCCTCACACGCACACATCAGCAAGTTGGCAAAAACACCTGGTTTGTGCCCGCCAGTGATTTCTGTGCATAAGGGGAATGAAAGTCCTCTGAAGTAGACTCTATCACCATTGCACTACTAGGTGAATAAGGTGAATTAACAACTTGCATCAGCTCACGCTCAGTTATAAAGGTGAGACTCACATAGAGACTTCACTGTATAGTTTACTATCTTAAGAAAAAGGGAAAAAACCCAACCCTGCAAGAATTTTGTGCCAGTGAAGATGGCCAATGAGGCAGTTACTCAGTATGCCCACATGACAGCTGTGGTCAGTCTTTTTTGCCCAGGGAGACAGTGATTACTGTGAGGATCCCACGGAAAGCCAAGCTGGAGAGGTGTTACTTATGACACCAGTGCAAACAGAGCAGGCAGTGGGGAACTGAGGGCCTCTCCTGCCTCTTTGGGGTGGAAGCACCCTCAAAACCACCCACCTCAAGGCCGTCATTGTATTGTTGCAAGAAAACAGTCAGGTTTTCCTTGGCTGCTGCACTCACTGCTTGGACGGGAAGTCATCTGGGCACATCACAACGGCTACCTCCACTGCCTTTCCTTCCACCCCTTCCTCCTGCCAAGCTCTCCAATGCAGCCCTTGGCAGGATGTGGAAATACCCCTCGCTGCACCTCCAGCACAGGCTGGGGTGTCCCTCCTGCAGGACCACGTGCGCCCTTCCTCCCTCCCAGCCACAATTCAGCCAGCCCAGGGTGCACTTGCGCCTGTCCCCTCTGTGTTTAGGTTGTCGCTTTATTTTTCTCCACTTCTAAGCTTCAGATATATTCAGTCAAGGGAGGATTTACATTTAAACCACTGCACCATGTGAAGTTTCATACTGGGAGTACTTAACCCCTACCACTTGCTGCTTGCTGAGTGTGTGCCCCGATTGCTGTGACTGCGGTTGCACTGTTGGTCTGACTGTCTGTCTGCTTGACTTCCTTGCTAGAGCAAGTAGAGAAACTTAAGAGGAATAAATGTATAAGAAAAATATCAAGTCCATGCTCTGTTTTCACTCCCTTCAGTGCTTTACAGGTAATAGTTAGATCTAAATTCTTCTTTCCAGAATTTGCTTTTTATATGCAAATTTTTTTTCTGCTGTTCTACGGGACAAAACATCACATGCAAAACTTTGTGGTCATGTGTTTTTACTAGGTAAAACTGAATTAATTCAGTAAAAATGTTCCCTTTTTATTTTGAACATTTAAATATTTTTCCTATTATTTGCTTACATTTTGAAAGAAAAAAATCCCCTCCATTCAACCAGAAAAGAGAAGTCTTCCCCTTAATTAGTTAATCCCCTAACCCTTTCTCCTTCTTAAATAAATTTAAGTCAAAACTTTTTGCAGTTTTGAAGCTTCCCCAGATTTCACTGTGTCAGGGATATTACTAGAAAAATCTCAATATAGCCTGCAAAAAGCCTTAGTTTTGACAAACTGGCTTTTTAAATCAGGAATTTGCCCCCTGAAAATCTCTGACCATTTCTCTGAGGACTCTCCCTGCTGAACTGTACCTGAGGTCCCTCCTCTGTGATTTTGCCCCGGGCATGGGGCTGGGGCCCAGTAGATGGCCCCCTTTGACAAGGCTCTGTCGAGCAGATCCTCCAGAGCCCTCCTTGCACCGTGTCCCCAGCACCTTTACCCAACAAGAGCCCAACATTTTCAGATGACTATTGATTTTAAAAAGATTACACCAAGCTACACTCATCAACAGTGCAAAAAACACGTGAGCAAAGAACGAGGAACGTTCTGGCCTGCCTGCCTGGTCAGCTGGTATTTCATAAACATCCTACTTGAACATCTGTGCTTTTCATTCGGAAAAGGAAAATTCTGCCCATATCACACCGAATTCTTCAGATTTTTCTTTCACCGCTAAAAAATTTGCATCCCCTGTATGAGAAAAGCTCTCTCTGCTGCTCTGGTATTACAGAGAGGCTTTTCCGTCGGAGTAAATCTGAGCTGTAGGGCTCCTTTACTGCATCAGCAGTATGATATTTTATCAGCATTACCAGTCCTTCTTAAACTGAGACTTACAAACTCTTACATCGTCGAAGGATCTACTACTTCTCACAACCACAGGTAGCTCTAATCTCTCTTTGCGAGCAATCAATAAAGTAAACATTTTTAGTCTCAAGGGTCAAAGAGAAATTTCTAACCCCACTGGAAATAAGAAAAGGAAGTGCTGTAGCAAATTCAGGAGCTGATCCAACGTCAGTGAAGTTATGCAAAATACCACTGCTACCATTAAGATGGGATCAGGCAATTAACTTTGATCTGTCAAGTGCCATACGATTTCTGTATTCTAATCTAGAAGAAGCTAAGCTATTGTTAGCATGTGACCAATAGCATGTTTCAAGTAATTCCTTATTTTTCACCCCCACACCACAGCTATTGCCCAATAGGGTAATATTTGCATAAATATGGGTGAGACAATGCATTCTTTGCACGGCTTCATTTTTGACTCAGATCTTGAACCTTTGGGCACTGATTATATTAAAGCACATACTTCACTGTTACTCCCATTTTTCTTGGAGCCAAAAAAAATAGTCAAGTAAGAAAATTTGGAGGTACTTTCCCAAGTGTGATGCGCTTTCAATGAGAAACCTCAACTTCAGCAGGGGCAGAGTTTATCAGCATTAAATGCTGATGAAGTTTCCCTAACCGGAAGCTACATTCTTATTCCAGCTGAGAATCTGGTCTTAGACATGCCCAGGTCGAAAGGCATTGAGCGAGTTGATTTCACTCTCCCAGAAACTTTAACCAAAAATTCTCATTCTGGACATGCTGTTTTCCGTCTGTGTCTCTGCCCCTAATTCTCCCCTTGCTCTGGTTACATCTGCATCGGCAATTTAACTCACTCTGGAATTCCAAAAGGTGCCCGAGAACAGCCCGTGTCCATGCGAAATGTCTCTACATGGCTCAGAAATTAAATCTAGCTCTTAAGCTTTGGCCTTCCAGGAATGCTGTTGCCCTGGCACTCTGTATAGATATGCCATATGGATACAAAAAGTAGCCAGGGATCTGATCCCAGGCAGGAACGTGTCCGGAATATGCTCTAGTCATATCAAAGCCAGTTTGTTTATGTAAGTCTGGCTCCTGGGACTACTTTCCTAACCCTTCGGCAGACCTTGCCTGAATATTTAAATACCCCAAACTCCCAACTCGATTTCCAGACATTTTCCAGAACTTTGTTCTGTCTCCCTGGAGAGGTGCCATGTGAAGAAACTGGTCAGATGGCAGCAAAGTTGAAGCAGAGGAGACAACCTCTGCTGAGGCAGGTGAAGTGTCTGCAGGTCCCCAGCTCTTTCCTCCACCCCACCATGGACTCAAGATGATGCCCAGGTGGTAAGTATAAGTATTTGCACATAATTTCCCAAAGCCTGGGATCAGCACCATGGGTAAACATGCTTGCAAAATAGCTCCTAAGACCCTTGAGATACCTGTCCTCTTCATGCTGCCCAACCTCACAGCCTTAGTGTTTAGCATCTCTTTTGTCTTGCCCTTCCTTTCACATAAGAGCCCTGGAAGTGGAGCTCCTTATTTATAGTCCACCTGACTTCCACCCTGACCTTCAACTCTGTCTGGAAACACCCTTTCTTCTCCCTACCAACCTAAGGAATACTGTAGCAATTTTTTTTGCTTTTTTAAAAAGTGAAATATGTTACTCTGTCCTGTGATCGATTCCCCACAATAGCCATTGGATTCACGGCAAACCCGAATGTGAGAGGCACTGAGCCCCCACTGCCCAGTGGAGTTCACGGGTGGGCAGAAGGGGAACGGGAAGCGGTGGTGACTGGCGGGAGGCAGGCTGAAATTGCAGCCCTAGATGCCTGAATCGTGTGGCTCCTCTTTACAGATTTTTAGCTCCTTGAGGCCAAATGCATCTCATCTGTTCTGTGCACATTTGCAGTGCTCTACTTATCAGCACAGCGCAGAGATGTAAAGATATAGTTAGATAGATATCTCCAGTGATTAAAGGAAAATCTGCCATGGAGCATGTCCTAAATAAATAAAGAAATTAATTCTCTCTTGACAATACTGGAGGGATAAGGTAAAAAAATTCCTAGCTCAGTTACCAACACAAAGACAGTATAATTATTCAGCTGTTTGCAAGGCTACTTCTCTACAACTTATAAAGCAGTGTGATGTCTTGTGACTGCCATCAGATGGGAAACCTAGAGTGCTTGCATGTCATGAAAGCTGCTGAAAACACAGTCCTGGAAAAGTAAGTCCTCTTTCATTCACGTTAGATGATCAGCCGAGGCAGCAGTCCTGGGCCACACTGTTCACTCAGGTGAGTTAATTCAAGCTCAGTCACCATGGTCTTTACAGCCTCATCTATGCCTCTCTGCAGACTCAGTCAAAAGCCATCAGCTTCTGCCACTTCAGACAAAAGTTCAGGGATGTGCTGGCAACACAATCAGAACTGAGCAAACCTCTTGCAATGTATTTACCATTATTGAGAGTTTATGAAACAACCACTAACTGTTTTTCAGGAACTTTTTATGGAAAACAGCACTTATGGAAGGTGTCATTTAATGCTCTTTACAGATGCCTGGACCGCTTAGAAAAAGAAAAGGGAATTTTAAGCTACCTTCCTTCCAAGCCCCTCTTTTTGTCTTTGTTATAAACAGCTAGCTGACTTAAAGTGGCTCATCGCCATAGGATCTCTACAGTTTCCTTTCAACAGTCCTGTGAGACAGACAAAAACTATTATTTCCTCTAACAGATGAAAGACTGTGGCACAGAGAGACTACTACACTTTTCCAAGGTCGCACAGAAAATGTACAGCATGGTAAGGAACATCACGTAAGTCTACAGAGTCCTTATCTAGTATTTTAGCCTCCCTATCATCTTTCCTCTCAAATGAAAGATGACCTGGGTGCTGAGACCCATATGTAGCTCCTGGGACCCTACAGCAACTTCTGGGACGCTCCAGCACTTCTCTGCCTCTCTCTCCTGCAGACAGAGAAGAGCAGAGAGCCGCTGCTCACCTGGTGGGTGCATGTTTCTGTTCCTCCTCTTCATCTGTGTCGCTGCTGATAGTGATGACACTCACTGCGGGGCTAGGGGTGTCGGGAATGATTATCGTCTGCCGCTGCCGCTCCCGCGTGGTGCTGGTCGCCACTTCGCCCCAGCCGCAGGTGACGGAGGTGCTGCAGGCAGGGCTGTTGTGCACCATGGCACAGCGGGGAGGCGTGTTTTCCTTCACTCGTTTCGACCGCTGAGGCGAGCTGATGGATTGAGAGGATGAAACTTCATAGGTGGATGCATTTCTGGAAATGGGAAAGGTTGTTAGTTGGTTAAAACTCAGTTTGCTTAAGTTGCCTGCCACCGTGGCTTTTGATTCCTGGTCTCTGATTCAGTGGCACTGATTTACGGAGTCTAGGAAAAACTGCAAATTGGCATAGTTGCCTCTTCAAAGGACAGAGTGCCTCACATGACTTATTCATATAATCGGCTGAAAAGTAGTTTCTCTTAGTAAAAAATTAAATTTTGTTTTCCCTAGAAATTTCCAAATGAGCAATGCTGCCTCCCAGGAGTTAGTGCTGGGAGACAGAGACTAGTCACACAGCCCAGACATACAAAACACAAGCAGGCACAGTATGGCTGTCGCCAAAGGAAGAACAACCCAAATGATAATCCCCTTCTGTATCCTGCATGGATACATCATGACCAGATATTTTTTGGCCAGAAAAAATATGGGGTAAAATTAGAATTTGTTGTGGAAAACAACAATCATTTATCAGGAAAACTGCTTATCTTAGCTGAAAATTTAATTTTCCATTTAAGAATCTTTTCAATGAACATTTCCTGCCCAGTGCTTCATCTCCTAGGACAGTGGAATCCCATGGATGAGAGCACACAGATGGAAGGACACATACTCAGCTTCATTTCATTCCCACATGAGGCAGCAGATACAGCATATATAAATAAGAAAGAACAAGCTTTTTATTATGCAGTAGAAAAACATTCTCAAGTCCTGTTTTTTTCCCAGTCTTCATACTTCGACTTCCCTGCCTGACAGTTGGAAAGGGCCCACTTGGATCAGGGGTGTGAGCACAGAATCTGTCCACCAAACAGGGCAGCACAGGTCTGCAGATATTTACCAAAGCACACCAGAGCTCATTTCACTCATTTCCCACATTTTCTTTCTTCCCTTTTTTTCTTAAAACATGTAATTCTTCTGCTTATTGCAGAACATTTGCAGATTCAAAAAGGAAGCAAACAAAGTTCTGGTTTTGTTCTACAGTGGGGCCTAAGCTGCATGTTCGGCTTGGCCAGAAAGCTAACAAAAGGAATAGGTGGCATCCATCAAAAGGAAGTCATTATGGACGTATCGCACTATATCAACTTACACAGGCTCTTTTGCATAACAAATGGCTGCACAGTAGCATTTGCAGTGCTTTTTGAATACCAATGAGCAGCATGGAGTACCCTCCTCTCCAGAGGAGCACGTTCCTCATTTGGCTACAAAAGCATCACAATTAATGAAGCTGTAGAAACCCATTGCTCTGAAAGTGTCCAATTCCTCCTGGACACTGTCACCCTGCCCCTGGAGAGGGAAAGGAGAGGGGAGGCCCTGTGCAGGCACACTGGTTGCAAAGGGCTCTCTCTTTTGCTGGCTTGCTGGGGATGGAGCTGCCTCTGCTCTACATTACGAATGGACCAAGACAGCTGGAGCCCACCCAAAGTAAATGCAACATTAGACAGCAGATAAATGGGAAGGATTTAAATAGTGGCCTCTTAACTAGAGTCAAATCAGTTGTGAACTCAGAGCTCCTCTGGCCTTAGTCCAGTCACCCAGGAAAACCACAAGCTCCTCTGTTTTTGCCACTGCACAAGTGGTGACCCATTTTGGTTCTCTCCCCTGCACTGTTTTGTTTTGATTTTTTTTCTTTTTTTAAAGAAATGTGCTAGTTTCACAGCCCAGAGGACTCTCCCCAAAACAGCTGCACATACATCTTAAACAGGCTTGTCCCCTAGGCAAGATCCCAGGGGCTGTGACAGGCACTGCAATCACCTTACTGTTTGAGTTGTGGCACATAACATGGTATGAACCAAACCTCGCATAGCCAAATGATCCTACTGAGAGCTGACAGATTTAGACGTCTAGGGACACCCTGTACGAGATATCCTTATAAAGTGCTCCCTGTTTCAAGCTGCCATAATTATAGAAAGGCCAGTGTGGGTATCTGTTGCTGGTGTGTACTGTTGAAGACAGGGGGACAATCACCTACATTAGGGGCTAGAGAGCTTGAGGATGGCCTAAAGCCACCCCAGTCCTCCACTCTGTATGGCATTAAAGCTCAGAAGGCGGTAGGTCATCATTCCATTGCTTTTGAAAGGGCAGATGTTGGGTGCACACATCAGCCACATGCACCTGAAGATGCGGTCCGCTGGAGGTGCACCACCCTGTGGAAATGCAGACACAGACACCTCAGGAGTGCTTCTTCGAGATGATGTGGGAAGAAACGGTGTGGCAACTGGGCATCGTGCCACGCTGACCTGAGAATAGTTACATTTTTAATTACGGTGACTACAAGGCCTAAGGTAATAACAAGGGCATAACGACCTGTATGAACAGGGCCTGAGTCTCCCATCCTGCATCCCCTCCAGCCACAAAATGATGCTCACCGGGTACAAACTGTGCCCGGCCACCTCTTACCCACCCTGGTCACAAAAGACATGATCTCATCACTTCTGGGCCATGGAATAAACTTTTTTTTTTTTTTTTTAACCTAGAGAAGTCGGCGACGACCACCCTGGCCAGGCCTGCGTTCCGAACACCCTGCCTCACCGGCGGCCAGCGCTGGGGGGCCGGGCCCACTCACCGGGGTGCCGACTGGTGCTGCTTACTCTTCCTGGCGGAGGTGGTAGCGGCGGCGGCGGGCGGCTGGCGCATGACGTGGGCAACCCCCACGTTGACGGGCTGGGCTGCGGGGAGAGTCACATGGCTAGCTAACAGCGCGGGCTGCTGCATGATGGGGTTATAATGGCTGCCGTGAGCGTGGGTGTTTCTGCAAAATGGGGAGACAGGCACACGTTTAAAATGCGACCGGCGGCTCCGCGGCAGGCGCTGTCACGGGCTCCCACCGCCTTCAACGAGGCACCCTCCCCTGGGGTTCACACGTTGGGCTCCCAGTCCCCCCCAGGAAGGAGTGTTTCCCCCAGGGAATGGGCCCACGGGAGCGGCGTGGGCACGGGACTCCGCTTCAAGGACCGGGAACGGAGAAGCCGCCCGTAGCTCTCAGGCAGGGCGGTCGCAGGCTGCAGCCTCCTGCCCTTATAGTCCCGGTCCGCAGCCTTGCCAGACCCCAACCCTCCCACCCCGGCTCTCCTCACGCCTCCTCCAGCACCAGTGGGTACTTCAGGGAGCCTCCCGGCACCTCCAGTTTACCTCCAGTCTGCCAGGGGCTGGGTGCCCGCCATGGACTCCGGGATGACAGTCGCGTGCTGGACAGAAGTGTGGGTGGCCACCCCGGTCAGCTGCTGCCAGGCGGGAGGGAGCAGGATCTGCTGAGTGCCACTGGGCCACGCTTGCTGTCGGACAGAGGGAAAAAGATTTCTTAACAAGAGGCATCCAACCCCAGTGTGGCAGCGGTGGTGGTCCACGCTCAGCTGGGGCTCCCAGTAACGATCGCGGTCATACTACCTAGCTCTTACCACTTATCAGTCATAGATGACAAATACTTTTAGGAAACCACACTAAAAGCAGTAAAAATTATGAATATAGAGAGTGCAAAGGAGGGGGAAAAATACCCCTGCCATCCAAAGCAGCAGCTGTATTTCAGGTTAAACTGGGAATGGGGGGGATCAAAACTGATCAGCATTTCAACCCAAACTCTTTAGCATGTTTTAATTTTGACTCTCCAGATCAGTTGGGCACTATGGTCCCATTGTTATTCTCCCCCTCCTACAGCCACCTTTCCTTCCCACCCCAACAGGACCTAAAGGATTTCAGGAACTTAAAGGAACTTAAAAGGAGAACCAACTTTTCAAGGATCAGGAAAGAAAACAGGGAACTCCTTGCAAGACTTCTGCAAGGAATTAAAAAAAGAGGAATTTGGGAATACCAAAAGGGAGTGAGTGTTGGTCACCAAGTGCTCCTCAGGAGGAACATCTTGCTGCACAGGCCAAGTCACCTGCTTCCAGCTGACCAGGAGCCCCCTGGCCAAAGCAGAGCAGTCGTGCATAGCCACACATCGTATTCCTCTCCTATCCATGTGCTCTCAGGCTTTTTCTGAGCAAGTCCCCCCGTGCAGGGGTGGAAACCTCTGCCCTGTGAGTTGAGCCATTGCTCTGCTATGCAACCATCCCTCCAGCTGCGCTGCCACAGGCATGACTCAGGTCGTCCTGCTCCAGTGACTCCACACTACGGGTCAGATGATTGGTTTTTTGACTTGGGAAACTTTCTTTGCTATGTGCTGCCTGAAGGCAACTCTGGCAGCTTCTCACAGCCTGGGCCACGGAATGATGGGGTACTGACTACAGCCCTTCTTAGTCCCAAACAGCACCCCTATATTGGACCCATGTTGTGTTATCTTGCGGCTCTAAGGCTAAATTTCAAAGAGGAGAGGCTTCTTTCAGGCATGCTTTTGTCCCCATCCCCATCCTCACAAGAATCCTGTTAACTATCCCATAATCCCCTCCTATCCCCCAGTAAAAAAACAACAACACCCCTCAAAAAATCAGCTCTGATCCAAAGTTTGACTGTGTTATAATTTTCCATGTTGCGGAGTTAGATGAAAGGGCTGCTCCGGTGAGGTGTCTCAGCACCATCTGCAAAGGATGGACAGTCACAGGGCTCCTGAGAGCTCTTCATCTAATGAGCCACAACCATGGACTGGTGCTGCTCGGAGCAGGTAGGAGGAGGAGGCAAAGACGCAAAAAGATCAGGGAAGAAAATAGCTTTTTCTTTTCGTGGTTTTATTCCCCCCCCCCCCCTTTTTTCCCAGCTTTGATTTAAAAGAGGAGACTAAACTACTGTTGCAGTCAGTCCCAGGGGACTACCTGGATTTACTTGCAGAGAAAACTGCTTCCTCCCTTTTCAGGAAGAGAACTGAACAAATTCTAAGCTCCTTTCCCGACTGCAGTGCATAAATTTAGATGCAGTGTCAGGGTCCAGGCACAAATTCCTCACTTATTAGGTAAGGACCACTGAATCATTTAATCTGCAGATAAGACTTGTCTAGGCTGATCCACTGGCAGAGTGTGCCGTGCTCGCACACGGGAGGCTTGTGCCGGCAGCCGCAGCCTGTTCTCGGTTACTGCATTACGGCGAGATTGTGCCCCCGCGGCGGAGCGCTGCGCTGGTCCCTGCGCTCAGGAGGTGGTGGGTCCCCCCCGCCGTGGGACAGAGCTCCCACGTTGGATGTAGGGCAAGAATGACTAGTGGCATAAACGTGTTTGTGCTGAAAGCTGGTGGCAGGACCTCCGTGGGAAGAAGTGGTGTTGGGAAGGAGTTAAAAGGAGAGGAAAATCAAGAATTCAGGGCGTTATTCAAGGACAGGGGACAGTTCTGGGTCATGTCATGGAAGCCTGCCAGAAAACCGTACAGCTTTGTCTCTTTCGAGATCTGAAGCTGCAGAGACCTATTCGTAACGACAGGATCAGTCTCCTTTCACTGGTCTCTGTGCATACGGTATGTGAACCACACTTGCTTGAAACGGTGGAAATAGACCCAGAGAAGTTACAAGTAAGTTATTTCACCAGTGGCTCTACATCTTGCAGGCTGCTTGCTCTGTCTAGCTCCACGCCACAGGCTGCGGACACACAGAGATGATGCTACAAATCTGTCACCGCCTCTGTCCTGGCTCCCTCCAGCTCCTGGAACTCCTTCCCCTGTCCCTCCTCCGGGACTGCTGGTCTCATACAAAATGCACAGGGAGAGCTGGATGCTGGCAGCCCTGGGATGCAGCAAGGCTTTGCCAACCACAGCCATCCTGATGCGAGCGAGCGCAGCGACCTGCGCCCTGTGCTGGGCAGGGGAGAAAGCCCATTGGTACTACACAGTGCTGGAGCACAAGGAGCGGCATCGTGCCTGATCAGGGGGGCAAATAAGGCAGGTGGAAAGACAGAAATGGGCTCCAGAGGCACTACGTTCTCTGCCGGGGACAGTCCCTCTAGTAGCTGGAGCAATCGCATAGTCCGGTCTGAAGAGCATTAGATAAGCAGCTGTGCATGAGAGGAGTATCTCTCTGCTGAGAGAGAGACACGCAGCCGCCCGGAGATCAGATGTGACTACAATGCACTACAAAGAAGCTGTGTTTTTCCATTCAGGAAACTGGAATTGGGTACAGATTTGTTTATCAGACCAGCTGCTCAGCCCGAACCGAGCGAGGCCCGCGGTCACCAGATGCCACTGGCATCAATCAGAGTGCCTTGCCATCAGCTAGCATTTCTCGTTGCGTGAGACAGACAGATATATCAACAGGCAGACTGCCTCTCTTTTATTAAATCAAAAATTAAAAATCTATGCAAGCGAGGAGTGTTTCTCAGAAACAGCTTCAATTCCCTCGCGGAAGTGACAGTGAATAAAATGTCAGTAGAAAGTACGAGAGGGACATCCCCTGAAATGGGAGTTCACGTAGCAGGGGCAGCACAGAAATTGGTAACAAAGCTCCTCCTGAACACTCCTTCCCTCCCACAGACTGTGTGGTGACCCCAACAAGGCCAGCATGAGAAGAAAGAAGGAGTCCCAAGATCTCTCAGGATCCTGCTGCCTTTGGGATGCTTCACGCCCGACCCTCACCCCTTCAAGCCCCATGTAACAGCACACCTCAGGATGGTGCAGAATGGTGGAGATTTGCAAAGCTCTGTCACCTCCTTCACCCATTGCCTTGGCTGACTTCTTGCACAAGCAGTTGGTGCCTGCAACAGTGCCTGCACAGACTGCTTCTCACTTTGCCATTATTTTTGTTTCCACTGCCTCTCAGGCTCTCCTTTCCGACCAAACAAGAGAGGTGGCCACGTAGGTTGTTATGACAGGCTACAACAGAGGTGGGTTCAATGTTTCAGACAGCCCTCTCACAAAGACTCTGCTACTGGGAAGGGTCAGGGGACATTAGCTAATGGAAATCACACAGGCTACAAGTTGTGTTTCGATCTGTCTTCACCAGATAAGCGTGGCCAGCAGCTGGGAAAGGAAGGCAATTTGCACCAGTGTCTTATCCCAGCAATGCAACACATGGGCATAAACCCTGAAGTCTGCTGGTACCTGACTGTGTATGAAGGCGCTGGCACTAATGAAGGTATGGTAGATCAACCAATCCTGAGTCAGAGGCATGCATTTTTGACTTGTAGGTCGTCTTTTCCAGGCTCCAGAACTTCATACTAAGTATACTAGGTGCTTTTTTTTTTCTGCCAGCAACATGCCTGGTACTGGTGGAGGTACCATGGCACCAGCTGAAAACCGGCAGGGGCAGATTCACTGAAGCCAGCACAAGGAGGAATGAACTGCTCCTCCTTTTTGAGAAGCTGGAGTTCCCCTTGAGGATAAGCATGTGATTGGTGGTACCCATTCCCATTCGAGGTTTTTCTGGGAGGAACCATGCTTTTCCTGTGAAGGTATTTCAGACAATTGTGCCAACAAGCGCTGCTGACAAGAAGAGCTCCTTGGCTGCGCGGACCTTGCCTCTCCCCCCTACACCTCTCTCATAACCTAAGAGCAGAGGGCAGCTCATAAAACAGAAGGGTGCCAACTTAAAGCACGAAAGATATTTATCAGCAGCATGCAATTCACCAGTGCAACTCCTGGCCACAAACTACCACTGAACCCCCAAGTTCAGGAGGATGCAGGAAGGTTATTACTGGTTCTTCCTCAGCAGAGGCTTGACACAGCATCCCCTGAAGGTTCCCACTGATTCCAGTGGAGAAGCAAAAGGAAAGAAGTTCTTTCCAGAGACTTTTGCAACTCTGACATAGTCTTTGAGCTGAGCAATGAACTGGGGGAGGTTTAGGCATTTTGAAGAAAGCTGGAGACCATTGCATGGCTGCCCAAGTCTCCAAACTGCACCATAGAAAGATCTCTGAGAAGGCTACTCTCATGAGCCTCCAAGAGCTAAACAATACAAAAAATACCTGCCGAGCTCAATGTGTTCAGAGCTCCTTACCTGTGCGAGGAGTCCTGGCTGGATCTGAAGAGGCTGGGCCCCAGGAGCCTGAGTGACAATGGGAACGGCATTCTCCATCCGAACTGAATACCCAGCATGCTTCGAAGGGGAAGCTTGTAACCCTGTTCCACCAGCACAAAAGGTACAGCATTAGCCATCAACAGCATTGCTAAGAGCAGAGGTCTGGTTTTCAGAGGTGCCTAAGGGCAGTTGCTGATGTCCACTTAAATTGCAGTGTTCAGTCCCTCCAAAAAAATCAGGGTCTCAGAGTCTCACATATTCCACCCCAGCCCAAAGATGCCCACCAAATGTGGATAAACATGATACATGCATAAGGGTGCAGCAAAGATATTTACAAAGACTTTAAGGGATTAACTGAGTTCATATTTTTAGGGCACCTCAAATCTGTGGGAAACATCTCAATACAATGTGTACAGAGAGAAAAGGAAGAGAGAGAATGGCTTCTCTTCCCCCATGTTCCCGGGTTTGACAACAGAAAATGGTCCTTGCCAGCCAAAAAAACATTGCTATGTGAGACTGCTCTCTTGTGACCCAAGTGGGACAGTGGGATGGGAATCCAGAACTGTGCACTCACCCAGCCTTGACAGGAATAGGTGATTTTCTCTTGCACAGCTTCTCAGGACTCATATTTAAAAGGCTCTTATTTGACTGTGTAATCTAGCACACCCCGAACTGTAACCATTGCTGGCTCAGCCACACATTAGCCTAACTGAGCTGGAGGAAATTTCCCTCTTGACCACTTCAGTGTGTGGCACAGCCTATGCTACCTCCTCTGCTTTAGAGCTTTCTCAAGACAGCAAGCAGAAGAGGTTAGCTTACATATTCTAGCAATCCATTTCTGAAGTCAAACCCTTGAGATGCATTTTAACTATGCAGAAGAGGTCTACCTAAACTCCCCTAGTTCAAAAGAGCTTTGATAATCTTACAGAACATTTAACAAGTGCCTGGAGACTGGTCCACAGACAGGCTTGTAGAAATGAATAGCAGAAGTTGCACCAGCTGAACCAAGGTCTATTTAGACCACTTCCTACAGACACCTGGCTAGTTCTTCCAAATTGCTACAGCATGTAAAGTCAGGAGAAGCACAAGTGGCTGAATCCAGTCATCACCCAAGTTGTCTGACAATGGTACCTGCCACTGGTACACACAGGCAGAGCTGTTTGCAGAAGGGCTGGATCTGAAGGAATGGTACTGATAAATGCTCACAAGTATCTGCTACAGGGGCAAACTCTCACCTCCACCAGCACCACAGTCGCTGCTGCATTAACTTCCCGAGTCCCCCTTTTAACAACTGAATCCCTGAGAACTGATGAACCCGCTATTTATGTACTGATCGTTGTTGTGGGGGAAAGTTTTCCTGTTTACCGAAAATGAGGGAGAAGAGCCTCAAACTCTGTTCAGGGAAAAGGATGGAAAATATCACATATTCTCCCCCAACCTCTTCTCAGTGCCTGCCCCACTGTTTTAGACCATCCACCTCCAACTCATGGTTTTGGAGGTGCCTGCAAGATCCTCCACTGTTGCAAACATTTCCATCTGCAAAAACCTCATTGCTCTGATTTACTAGGCCAACAATTTTTCTACCGTATGATCTGCACTAAGGAAGCTTGTTTCCAACAAGAGCTAGATGGAGCAGCAATGGGGAGGGAACAGCGACTGGCCAAGACCTGGCGGGGCTGTTACTTACCTTGGAAGCCTGGTGGGCAGACGATGAGAGCTTGCTGGAAGGGGTCGGGCCGGGCACAGATCTGCGCTGTTCCTGTCTGCAGGGGCATGCTCCGCTGGGCCACCGCAGCCATGGACGCCGCTGAGGGCTGGTAGAGTGCAGATTGGTAATTTAGTATGGAGACCTCGGGGTTGGCTAAGGAAATAGTGGCACTGGAGGAGGTGGGAGCCAGGTTGGTGGTCTAAAGGAATGACGGGAATTAAACAAAAACAAACAAAAAAATGAGGGAGATGGGTACGTTGGAAGGAGCAAAATCAAAAAAAAACAAAATAAAAAAAAAGTAAAATAGAGTAAGATAAGGTAAAAAAAAATAAATAAAAAACAGCAAACCAAAACCAAAGTAGGGGTAGAACAGGACATGGAGGAGCACAAAGGCAAGGGCAGTGATGGGGAAAGGAGCATGATCTGCCTGAGTAACTGCAGCTGTAGCACGCTACGGGACCTACGGCCACGCAGCACTGCTGTGTACGGCTCGGAGACATAGCGCCTTCTCCAAAGCAGAACTGTAGCTCCATTTATCGCCCAACTGGCTCTGATTTGCAGCATACAGAAGATGGGTTTACAAAATGCTACTATCCCCAAATCATGTTGTTGTCTCATCATGCACATAACTCTAGAAGAAACTCACATTTCTTAGGTAAAAAAAACTCAGCACCTCCATGCCCTGCAGAGCCTCATCCTGAGAGGGCAGACTCATTCCAGCCTTTCCTCTACTAGCTATCTAAGACAGCACATGCCCCTTGAAATATGCTTTGAATTTGAAGGAATCAGAAGGCCTAACAGTAGGTAATGCTTTCAAAGTTCAAACTTCCTTTGGCTTAACTTTAAAACCTCTCAGAGCAGAAACTCCAGCAGGGGATGTTGCAAAGCCACACAAATCAGCCCAGTGCTCTGCAAAACATCTAGAAATCTTAAGGTGATTTCTATTCCTTTGGACTGAGTCTGTAACAGTCGCAGCAGACAAACAACCCCCAAACACCTCTGCCACTGCTCTAGAAAAATATGCCCTTAGCGTTCATGTCTAGGCAACAAGGTTCTACCACACCAGAGCCCACCTTTCCCCTCCATCCAAATGTACCAGCACCACTGATGGAGACAGGTGAGACAACACTTTCTCATGGTGAGCACATGGACCTGGGATGAGGCTTTGATCAAGGCTGCAGGAGGCAGCAGGCTCAGCATTTCACGCTGCCCTGGTTGCCACTGGGCCTGAGAAGGGTACCCCATGCTGCACTGCCACAGCCACAACCACAGCCACGAGGGATGCGGCGGCGAAACATTTCATCCTCCTCCTCCTCCTCTCTCTGTGCAGAGGCAGAGAAGGGCAATCTGTTCCCCTGTGCAACACACCAAGCAGCCACGACGACAGCTCCCACACTCCTAATCTCAGGAGTCGTAACTTGAAGGAGGCAATCCCCAGATATTTTGCCGAGAAAGGGAGCACCAGTGAGCCAAGATGAGTGGTATGCTGAAGAGAATGGTGAAGGGTTTAGAGCTTGTTCAAATTAAAACACCCTTCCTGGAAATGTTTCTGCTACTTCTAGAAACACTGGAGATACCAGTTCTGCTCATGACACACACCCCTTATGAGAACTCAAGAGATTACCACGGACCTCCCCAGCCAGCAACCAATATTAACATCAAGTGAGTTGTGAGGAAACGAAAGCAAGTCTGCATTTCCTACCAGCAATTGTGGTACAAATGGTGTCTCTGCCCTGCAGCTGGGGCCTAGGGGAGCGTGTAGCACACATTTCTTTAGTCAGCATCTCAGAAACAGCCAAGAAAGGGAACTGGTGTTTGTAACTAATACCCTATCACACCAAGCCATGACCTATCTCTGTCTGCATCTGCTTAATGAATTGTTCCAGAAGACCTTCTGTGATCACATGTATCGAGAACTGAGTCATGAAGTCTGGGTTTCTGAGTGACACAGGAACACCCTGTACATTTACACAGAATCCTTTAGCTCCCTTGCTTTTCCAAGCACCATTTCCGCAACGCCACCTGCAATCTCTAGAGTGAATCTTGAGCAGCCTGTTCCCAAAAGGCTTAAAAGACAGTAGCTATTTCTTGAGCTTCAGTCCCTTAGAGCGCTGTCCCTGGAGAGTTTCCTTTCACTGTTGTAATACAGTACCGCAGTAAACAACTCAGCCTGCTAGTCACATAAAATTTGTCAGCCCAGCACCTCCCAACGCTGGGGCATGTAAAACTAATACAAGAGTCCAAAGCATGATTACAAAGCCAGAGCCCACCCATGCAGAGTGCAATCTAGTTGGAGTGGGGGTATGAGCACAGGGTTTCCATGTCAACTGTGGCACCTGGAGTAAAACCAATGAGAGATAAGAATAAACATTACCACTAAACTGTTCTTTCCTGTTGATCAGTTACAGTGCTGTGTCTGTTACAGAAGGGTTTAAATTCTTTTGTCTTCAATGCCAATTTGAATCACAGAATCGTCTAGGTTGGAAGGGACCTTTCAGATCATCAAGTCCAACCATCAACCTAACACTGCCAAAACCACCGCTAAACCATATCGCTAAGCACCACGTCTACCTGTTGTTTAAATACCTCCAGGGATGGTGACTCAACCACTTCCCTGGGCAGCCTGTTCCAATGTTTGATAAGAAAATTTTCCTAACGTCCATCCTAAGCCTCCTGGGGCACAACTTGAGGCCATTTCTTCTTGTCCTATTGCTTATTACTTGGGAGAAGAGACCTACACCCACCTCACTACAATCTCCTTTCAGGTAGTTGTAGAGAGGGATAAGGTCTCCCCTCAGCCCCTTAGTCTGGAGAAAAAGGGGCTGAAGAAGTGCTGTAAGATCACAAGTACTTCTGCCTGACCCAGGGAGTGCAGCCCTGCTTGCTGCATTAAAGGACTAATGAGCTTTTCCCCATAGCAACTTCCCAAGTAAGCAGGATTTATCACTCCCAACAACAACATAAACAATGAGGACAGCATTTCACCATCGCACAAAATGTCAGAAGATTACCACTTGCCTGAAGAAAAAAGAATGAAGAAGAGTGGAGGAAGGACAGTAAAAAAGTTCCACCTTTTTACAGGCATGTTAAATGGGATGCTACTTTGCTTTTCATCTAGACCTTCCTGACATCAATGCTTCAAGTACTGGCTGCTTCTGATTGATGCCCTTACCTGGTTGTGGACTGTGTTCAGCTGGTTGTTAAAAGTCATGGTCAAGTTGGTTGATGTGCTTGGAGCTACATGGGTGATGAATGGCGTCTTGCTCTGGTTCACTGTGTCATACATATTCACCCGCCGCTTGCAAATCTCCATGTTCTGGAAGCAGGACTTGACACTGGGTAAAGGGGGGACAAGGAAGAGACAGAAAATCAACCAACTGACCAACACAGGCAACAGCTCATCATGGTGGCCCTGCAGTAGGTCTCCACGGCAGGCTTGGCACTTTCTAGGCTCTTAAAGCCCTTTGCTATTTTATGCAGGTGTCTCTTAACCAGTGAGAGTCAGATTAACCCTGTACTGAAGAGGGCCAAATGGGTGTCAAGATGAGTGTGCCTGCTCTGGGACACCTGGGTGTCCCCATGAGTCTGAGCACTGCAATGTAAGTCACAGATAACAAGAAAATCTGTTGGTCTTCAGGTGGCAGGGCAAGAAATACATAGTGGCTATTTTAAGAGAGTGAAAGAGACTGAAAGCAAGAAAGAAAAATACTGCTTTTTCTGAGGATTGAGCCTAAGAGGAAAAGACAACTCATGCTTTCTGCCTCAGTGTAAGCCTAAAGGTAGTTTTACAAGTCTTTTGCAAGGACGAATTTTACTATTCTTGGTCACTGAGATCCCTGAAAAATCTTACTTGTTCATTTTAAAAAGTAGTTCACGGCGAGCTGAGTCCACTCAAGCAGTTAAAGCATTGCCCCTGTCTGCCTAAACACTTCTGTAGATGCTTATCTTGAAGCACATGAGCTGTCCTCTTGCAGTCAATGGGACGATTCATATTGCAAAAGGTTATGCCAAATCAAATTCATCAACGTCCCGAGGGAATAAGGTTCTGAGGTTATCTCAGACTGAGAACTGGATCTCTGGGGGGATATACTACAGCTTCTTTCTCTACACAGACTTTCCTTTAAATGTTATTGATATAGCAATGGAAATTTTGAGAAGTATCATATTCTGTATCCCCAGTAAAGGAGATTAAATACTCGCTGCATTGCTAGAGCACTCTAGGTGTCTGGTACATGAAACCGCCTATATTTCATTTTTATAATTGGGATACCAAAGCATACAGAGGTTTAAGAGATAACAGCATAGTGATCTTGAGTAAAATGGTATTTTTAATAAAATCTCATTTTTCCAAGGACTAAAAACCAACACAGGTTTTCCACAATTCTCCCATAATAATTACTTTTACAAATGTGGCTTCAGAGTCTGAAACTCAACCCAAACAAGTATGAAGGCATTTATTTTATTTCCATTATCCCAACCCAGAAAAATAGAAAATCCAAGCAGTGAAAATCAGCTGTAGCTGTAAAAAATCAGCTGTATGCATAATTTCTTTTGTAACAATCTAAGCTGTTAGAGGTAAGGGAGGTAAACACATCCTCACATAATTTTTAAGAAACAAAATGTCCCTTCAAAAGGAACACGCTCATATGATCCCTAAGGTTGGTCAGGAAGAGGACCTAGATCTTTTTATCTTTATCTTGCCTCTTACTCACATAGTCATCTTTCTTCTCTTACAGGTAAAATCTTGGTAACTGGATCTGTGCCATACACACCTGCAGACAAGACAGGCTCAGGACACTGTGCATAGCTGCGCATTATGTGCATTCATTTAAAGAACTATGAAATACCTGTAGGTCGCAGAACATTCAGAAAAATCAAGAACTTAATACATAAATATAGAAGACTACTGAATTGCATTTTTCCAGATCATTATGAATATAATTCTCCCTCCAAAAAGGAGAAAACACTGGAAAGAGTATATATTCTGTACATGGTAAACTGTGTGTTTATAAAACCAAACGGGTTTTATATAACAAGGTATAATCTCTACTAATGTAACACTGTGTTCTCTGTCTTTTAAAAAAGGGGAGAAAAAAGAAGGCAGGGACAGAGCAAAATGGACAGAAAGACTGAGGAGTACCCAACAATTTAAGAGCCAGGCAGTTACGTATATGAAATGGGGAGCTAAACTCGCTTTGCTCTTTGCTTGGGAGGAAGCAGAACAGCCCCTCCCAGGCTGCTCAAACTTGCAGCCCCTCTGAAGCATGCTACAGCAGAGATTCCTTCCAGAAGCCACATCTTCCATATATTCTCACTTTCTCTGCTGCCTGATTTACTTTCAAGAGAGATTACAACTCCCTGCATCTCTCGAGGCTTTGAAGTTTCTATTCACAAAACCACAGGCAATCACAGACAAAATTTCCATCAACTTGCCACGCTGGTTACAGCTTATTTGCTCTCTTTACCAATCACCGCTCCCAACGTGGAGGGGCTGCGCAGGGTTACGCACCCGGGCTGGCACAGCACTGAGTATTCAGAGATCTGATATTTTTTATTCGGGTAAAATTCTCACTGCTATTGGCCCCAATGATATTTTCAACCTTTCTGGGGCTTTGCCTGAGCAGCCACAAGTGAGCACTTCAAAAATGAAGATGCGATTACGGTCTGCTGCGTTAGCGGAAAGATTTCTGATGGCAATGCATTATGCCACCAATATCTCCTATCTCCCACAATCAGTTGTTGCACCGTAAGAAGGACTGTCGCAAATTAAAAGACTTTTGTATATGATGCTAACACTGTTAGAAAATACTGTCATTTTTTTATTTATGAATGTTTTTATATGAAACTTACTTTCTCTCTGTTTAGCACAACAATCTCCCATCTTGTTTTCATTACATTTATCACTTACTATCTACTTATAGATAACAATGCTCAAAGATGTCTGCGCAGGGTAAGCCTGGGTGTATACAGATCGTGCACCCACTACCTTCTGGTAAGCAGCTGCTCTTATCTCGTGATAAATATAACAAAAAGGCTCTTCACAGAGGGAAAACTACCTTAGATGAACTTGAAATGGCGCAGGTAAAAGCACACATATGGGTGGGAGAGGTGACTGACACCCAGTAACCTGTTGCTCTGCAGCACCCACGCATACTCTACGGCTTTTTAAGCAGTCCCTTTTAATTTTGTACCTGAGCAACTCACATCCTTTAAACACCCATGCACATGGCACCCAATGAAGTATGGTGCTGTGCCAGTAACTGTTCTCCTGATGAAATGAGGAGAACAGAGGAGAACAGGGACTGCCTGCAAAAGCACCTTGAACTGCAGAGCTGGATGTAGAGCAGGGTATTCAAAGCTAGGTGTCCTGAAGACTTTGGAAAACTCCCACTACCATGTCTGCCTTCACTTGCACCTGAGAAGCCTGGCCCTATGTGAACTGCCCAAGGGACAAGAGCAATGTACTGGGCACGGGTTTCCTGCATTTCAGGCTGCTGCGCTCCGTGATGCAGCCTTAGGAGAAAGGGGAGTCAGGTTTGAAGGCACGACACTTCTTCACATCTCCATCAGGCAGTGGAGTCCATCTCCACCCCACAGATGTGTCAGCTGAGGTCAGAGCATGGCATTTAAGATCACGTAGGTGGGCAACAGCAAAGCTGAAAACTGAACTCCTTGTCCTGTTGCCTGTGCCTGTAAACCAGCCTGCTGCAGAAAAAGCTCTTCCCTTCAAAAGCAAACAGTCCCAAATTGACCCCTGCAAGATGGGAAGGTTCTGGGAAGAAGGGTCGGCTCCCCACTGCAGATAAGGTTGATTACTGCAGTAACAATCAGGACTATATTACTTTGAGATATACTGATACTTTCAGCACTAATTGCATAATTTCTTCTGCATTTTAATGCAAACATATGTAATTATTGAATATTTACATAATGAATGTAGCACACTCTGCAGTGTTTTAAATGCCAAGCACCTACAACACAATTCTTGCAACCTTAAGAATTGGTAATCCTCTTTTTTTTTTTTAACCAGAAAAAGATTAAAACTTAGGGCTTAAGCATCTCAATAATGCCCCTCAGATACATTTGGTCTCCACCACAACCAGTTCTCCTCTTCATCCCTCAATTCAAAACCCAAGGGAAATGAAAGCCACGTACTGTGTGCTGTGAGGGAAATCGAGCAAGTGCGTCATGGTGACAAAAGGGTGGTTCAGAGTTTCAATGGGTGTTATTCTCTTATCTGCATCTATCGTCAGCATCTTCTTTAACAGATCTATAAACTCCCGCCGGTCCGCCTTTTCCACCAACATATCACTTCCTTCCAAATCTGTTGTCATGTTCACCTAAAGGAGAAAGGACAAGGGTGAGCGCTAAAGGGAAAGAGCAGATGGTCAGGTCTCCAGCAAACTGTGTTTACTCCTCTTTGGAGCACATGCCCTGCAAGCCTCCCTGTCTAAAGGGGTAGTTGCTGAAGTCACACGGCAGACTCCGTGGTGGCTAGTCATCTGGCTTGTGCATGTCAGATCTCCAGACAGACTGTTAAGTGTTCAGCTCGCTTGGGTCAATGGCTAATGAAACACTTAGTCACCCTCCACTGAAGATGAACAGCTTCCATGTGGTAGCAGGCAAGCTCTGACAATCAGTATATTTATCATATAAAGGACTGTGTTATCAGACACTTAACTGTGTGTCCTGTGAGCAAAAAAGATATATAAAATAAATAAAAATTGTCAGTAGGTTTACCAGAATGGGAAACATCCCATTCATGTATCTGGTGCCAGGAAAAAAAAACACCTTTATGTTACTTCATCCATTTATACAGTCATAGAATCATAGAGTTGGAATGGTTAGAGTTGGAAGGGACCTTAAAGACCATTGAGTTCCAACCCCCTGCCATGGGCAGGGACACCTCCCAGTCCTCCATTTCTGCTTGTTTTCTTGCGAATGCTACAACATCTAGACTTTGCTAGCACAAACTCCAGTTCTGTGCTAGTGTTGTGCCAGTTTTGCACGCTAGTTTGTTTGCTAGCAAAAGCTCCAGTCGCAGGAGTGGTTATGCTGGAACTAACTTTCACAACCACACGGAATTGACACAATCAATTAGTACTCCCCATTTCCCCAGATAGCCACGTTTCAAAGAGAGCACCCTCTTCTGCGGCCACGGTGATTATTAATGGAAATATTAAAGCACGCAAAAGTAAGTGACTTGCCAGTGGTTGCACAGAGGAGCACTGGAGAGACAAGAGAAAACACAGGACTTTAACAGTCAGAGATGTGACTTGGCCATTTTCCAAGGCTACTTTACTAGAGCACATTGAGCCCACACGCCCCTATGTGGAGTCTTCCCTACAAAGCAGCAGATAATGAGGTGATTTGGTAGGTATAATTTTGGTATTTCTCAGGAGCTGGCACAAGAACAGGATCCCCAGAGAAATCATGTAGTTCCCCTTTGTCAGTGTCACCCAAAGGCAAGCGAAGCAGTCTTGCTGGTTACTCACCAATGCTCTTACCTGTGCCATATCATCCAAACAGTTGAAAATATACTTTCTTGCTTCCTTCGACTTAATCCCCGTCTCTGCCTCATGATCATCTGGTGTCTGCTCAAAACAGGAGACAGGCATTGACCAGAACTGCCCTGCTGTGGGTTAAGTGCCACTTCCAGCTTCTGCCTTATCCTGCCCTCATAGAGACCACTGTGTCTCTCTTGCCTGACCAGGTAACATTTACACTATCTCCCCTATGGTTATATGACAGCTTTAGTGTCACAAGGTGATTCATCTCTTTTTTTTCACTTCAGAGGATCCTCCCCCCAACTACGGCATGAGTCCCCAAGGTCTCTTACACCCACCCCAGCATGATGCTCAGCATTCCATCCTTACAGCCAGAAGCCCGCTGGCCTCTCTCCTTGGGGTCTGACTGCAGTCAAACATGCTGGTACAAGAGACTTGGGGCTCCCCTGAATTACTAGTTGTTTTGACTGTCAGAATTAAAAGGTTTTCTGTTTTGTTTTTTTTTTGTTTGTTTGTTTTGTTTTTTCTTTTTATTATTTTTTTTCCCGAAGTCTGTCCTGGACTGTTATAAGCAGAAACCTAGGCTCTGAGGTGACCTGAATGTCTCCTCACTTCCAACCAACAACTGCAAGGTAAAAGAAACAAGGGAATGTCTTCCTACCTTCAGCCTCCACAAAGGATACGGTGAGTCTGTATCCCTGTTGAAAAACCTCGTAGTCTTTGTCCCTGCACTTAACAAATACTCTGCTGGTAAGCCCTGCGTCTGTGAAATATATCGAATCTGTAAGAGAAGGATGAGAGGTCACTCTTCATCCTGTGAAGATCTCTGGAGGTCTTCCTTGAAGGAGGGCAGGAGGCATTTAAAACAATAGAACAAAGAAAGAGAAATTGTAGCACATACTTAGACTTCACCAAAAAAACCCTCAGTGCAAGGAATGAGAGGAAAGAGAATTCCCGTACGGCATCCCTCCATTTATCACATACATCACTGGAAACTCACCCTTACGGTACACTACCACAAAACCTGTGGATAAAGGGAGGAAAGTCCCTAGGTTTCAGAGGTCAAAGCGGAAGACCCACACGGAGATTTCAATGGGGTATTTCACCGCTTTGCACCTTTTTATGTCACGCTGTCCTCTCCAGGAGCTAATTTCAACAATTTGATATTTGCACTCTAACTTTTGCTGTTTTTTTCCCCCCAGCTGAGCGCACAGCCATAACTAGGAGCAGTCTGAAGTTCAAAACGGAGGACTATGAAGTGACTATCTTTGAACTTAGATGAAATATACACTCAAACGAACTGACACCCTCATAGTATGTAAAGTACTTCATCTCTACTGCCTACATGACTTCATTTGTTATTTGGGTTACTTCCACGAGCATGACCTCGCTGTCACTCACACAGCTAAAAGATGCTACACATGTGTTTCTAGGATCTCAGACTTTTATTTATTTATTTAAAGGAGAAAAGGTCTGTGATTACACCATTAGAGACTGATCTCACACATGCCTGGGGTGCCACATGAAACCTTAACTTTGGCATCTCCTGACTCCTGAATGTTTCACTCTGCAAAATTGCTGCAAACTCAGCAAAACGACTGAAAATAGTCATCTACTCTAGAAACTTCTAGGGAAGAATGGGAGGGGTTTTTGAGAGAAGAGGCAAAGAGAGGTAAAAAAAAAATTAAATAAATAAAGGCATACAAAGCAGCCATGGTTTTAAAGACTTCCAAGCACTCAGGACCTGGTTCACTGAGCACGGCTTGCTCGGCTCTGCAGCGCCTTAGGTCCATTGGAGCCCGTGCACCTGAGAAGTGCCAGGATCCTGCCCGCAGCCCAGCCCAATGCTGCAGGGCAACTTGGATGGCAGTGAAGGGCCAGGATCAGCCCTTACTGCTTTCCCAGCTCCCCAGGAGCCCTCACCGTACTTCACTGGAGGAAGCTTTGCGCTGGGCAGTTAAGCTGGGCAGGTAGGTATGATGATGACTTCTTTTTCAGCTGTGTGTTTTACGGCTTTTGGGGTGCAGCAGGGAGGAGAAAGATATCTACTCTTCATGCTTGGTCTGTGATTTTCATATGCTTGTAAGTTTTTCAGCTACCTATGATTTCCTTTGGAGTCACTAATGGCCCTGCTCTTCACTGCGGGTTATCTACCCTGCCAAGTTTCACCTTTACACCTGTGACTAAAAAAATACTAGTTACAAAAGAAAAGTTAAAGAAATATTTTCATATATGAAAAACGTATTTATTACCCTGCTCTTTTTTAAAATTTTCCAAAAGAAAAAAGACCCTTTTCCAGGCTGCATTTACAGACAGCTACTATCACCCTGAAGAAGACTACGGGAACGAACGTGTTCTGCAGCCCTGGCTCTAGCAGCCACTGCGCTATCACTTTTAGAACTACAAAAGGAGCATAAAAGCCTATAGGGAGAGAAGTACGACAGCTTCTATTAACTGGAAACCTAAACCACTGTGAACGTTCTCCTTCTTGTCATTGCTTTTAATATGCACCCTCATAAAAGGGGTTATGAAACGCAGCAGAGTTTTGTGCAGTTTCTTCTAACAAATAAACCTTTATTCAATACTTGCTGTTACAGCAGAGAAAGGGTGCCTGCTCTGCTCAGTGAGGAGAGACAAGTACAGAGCTCTCCACTCAACAGCAGCGTTGACTCTTGATTGAGATTTCAATTAGGCAGTCAGGTCTTAAAAATCAGCAACAGGTTACCTAAAGTAAATACCCCGGGTGGAGAATGAAAAAGTTGACTTGGGGGGTGGGTGCGTGGGTGGGTGCAAGAGTCACATATCCCCTATTAGCAAAACAGAAAAACTAGGCATCTGTTCACTCTGACAAAAGATGGGAAAAAAACTCCAACCCATGAACATCCGTGCTCATACCAGCACCCAGGGCAATGCTCGTACCCACCTGATCATACTCCGAAGCTCCCGGGTACAACGGCCAGCCCAAGAACAGCTCTGCAATGACACATCCCAACGACCACATATCGATTGCTTCACAAAACGGTAAACCGAGGATGATTTCAGGGGCTCTGCAAAGGAAGAGGTTAGAAAACATCAGCAACGGGAGCAGATCCCCTCGGCTGGCATAGGGGACACAGAGCGCGATGCTCACGGAGCTGCCTGCTGCCAACAAGTGTCACTGCTCCTACAGAGGTGAGGGTCCTACTGGCCACCAGCAAAGTCTCTGCTAACCAAGCACCAGCCGGTGAATATTTATCTTTGCAGAAGAGTCCTCTGCTAGCATTTCACCCAGACACAGTCCTATGTTTCACAGCAGTTTGCAAAGGAGAGAACTACCATTATTTTCATTTGGCAGGTGGGAAAATGAAGCACAAAAGAAACATTTTGCGTTCAAAGCCACCAATTAAGGCCCCCACTCTCGCTGGCCTGTGGAGGAACCGTGTGGACTCGCTGTAGTGAAGCATCCTCCCTTCGCGCAGCTCGGTGGGCTTCACAAACAGCCAGACATTAAATAATCATTACAGGACTGGTATAAAAGGATTACTGACTTTTTAAACAAATGGATGTAACCATAAAACAGAAATAACATAATTAGATCTATTAGACCTAAGCCTTTTCCTCATGAAGAAGCAGCTAAGAAGCCTTTACTTCCCAGTCTGTCCCAGGCTCCTGATTAGGTTTCCTCTTCTCTTTCAGCCCAAACAGGCAAAATGTGGCAGCACTCCTGCTATGCATTTACTGCTGGCTTCAGGAGATGGCCACTGAGGCAACTCTGCTCAGTAAGCTTTGGTGTTAGTCCTGAGGAGCAAGGAGAGGACAAGGTAAAAAAAGCTTTGCTTCAGCTCTCCAGGAGGATCCCCAGCCAGGGCGTGGAGGAGATGCCCAAATAATTATGAAAGACCAGTCTCAGCTCAAACTTCCACAGGATCTTAAGGTGAGGGTCATTTCACCTTTCAGCCAGGTAGAAGCTGGTGCAAAATCTTAGCCAGATGCTGTGCAGTCAATGGAGAGAGACACACCACCCTCCTCGAGGGGGATTTGTCCCACTGTCTTGGGATGGTTTGAATCTTTCTTCACTGAGGCTACGCAACTCCCTAAACTCCAGTGGCCAAAGTGAGACAAGATCAATCCTCCCCTTAGTGCCACAAACACTTTGCGTTTCAAAAGCAACTTCTGTGTGGAAGAATCAAAAGTATCTCACAAATACTGAAAACCTTATACAAAGCTCACTTCCACATACAAAGACCATCCACTCTTTCCCTACCTCAGCCCAGACTTCCACATGCAGTTAAGTGCCATAGTTTCTATGTTTTACACAAGGATCACCTAAGGCTTCTCTCCTGCTCTTCTTGCAGATCTTGCTATGCTTTCTTTTAAAGCCCCAGTTTCTAGTGTCAGGTGATGTACAACAGAAAGAAAAACTTACTTTCCCATACTCCTCTAACTATCACATAAAAAAAAAGGAAAAAAAAAAAAAGGCAGAAGACAGATAAAAGAAACAAACACGCATTGCTTTAAAACTTTCATCATTTGAAAAACAGCCTTGGGATTTCTTGGGCCATGGTGCATATTTTGGGAATGCCTGGGGTTGACTATTGAGCAAATCAAGTGCCACCATCCAGAGTGGGAAATAGAGCGCATGGTTCCCAGTTTCCCATCTGTCATCAGGATAAGATCTGACACCAGTGAGATCATACTAAGGATTACCAACTGCAGTGGAAAATATTATGTTTTAATCAAGCCATTACATAGTCATGTGAAGACAAGTCTTTAGCCAAGAAATCAAGCAAAATGGGTAATTTTTTCCAAGGAAATAAGCAAAGGCCCTGTAGCAAGAGTCCATGCCCCATCTTCAGTCCACAAACTTCCCCAATTTTGGGTTGACCGGTAATGACAAAAGCCCCAAACTATTTGTTCTCAAACCAGCAATGCAGACATAAAAATTAGGGGAAATTCTGGGATTTTAAGGCTAGGACGCTTTGGGCCATTCACAGAGGAAACATGCCAGAAACTTACAAAGCAGCTACCCTTAGCCCTTTTAGCTTCATCTGTGCTTGTTGTTCCCATACCTCACTGTTCTTTAGCCTATGTGACAAACTTTTTATTCTAACACCAATCTCTCCTTAGGAACAAGGGGTTAATTTTCCTCCTTTCTTCCCCATTCCGTCATCCCTGCACGCTACTCAACACCTAGACAAAATGCAGAGAGAAAAAGACAGCTATGGTGACCTGAATCTCATTACTATGTAAATCCTGCATTCAAAGCCATCTGCCTCTCCCTGTCTGCCTTCCACACTGTGAACGAAATGTCCCTGGTCACTAATGAGAGCTCAGCCACACATCGCCTGAACTTCAAATCCCTCCCACTAACTTAAGCAGAGGGGTGGACTATCGGTGGGATATTCCCAACGTGACTTTGTGTAGAAACCTCCCTGTTCATAAAAATCACTTATTCTGCTGTCATATGCAGCACACACCTCCTCCCCTCTCTCTCCACACTTATGCTGCCAACACCTCCAGACCCCTGCAAAATGACCTAGAATTTGAGGATCCAAAATTTCTGATTTTTTTTTTTCTCAGGAGTTTTCGGCTGTCCAGCGGGTTTTCCTTAAAAACTCCAGCTTCTGGAGTGCAGCAATTAGGAGAGAATTTCTTTTTCACATACAAAAGAAGTTTTGCACCTCCACTGTTGGGAATAAAACACAAAGCCAGCGTCTGTACCACTTAAAACATAAAAGGCAACTAAACATAATGTCCTGCATTATATTAAACCAGACCTATCCTTGTAGGGAGGGGAGGTGGTAAGATAGTTTTATTTTATTTTACCTTTTTGAAAGCTGGTATTTGCATTACTCAACCAAGCCTGAACATTAGTTGCAATCTTTGCCTGTTCAGCCCCAAACAGATGATAATTGTGGAACAGCAATGAGAATCCCTGAGAGAGTGGGGCCAGACCAAAGTGATATGGTGCCCTATGTACACCACAGCCAGCGTTTGCTGTGGCTTTCTCCCAGCCCTGCCTTTTCAGCGTGACTGCAATTCTTCCATGGAGAGGGAGCGGCCCTAAGACAAAAAGATATTGTTAACTTAATTAAGCAATCATTAAGACGTCAAAAGAACGACAGGTATTGGACACCACACAGGCTTCCAGATTTTCAGCTAGCAGACACCTCCCGTTCGCCGTGCGAAAGAGAGAGCTGGAGTCACCCCCAAAGGAGCAGTGGTCTGCCTGCTGCTAATGGCCAACACCAAGCATTTCGGGGAAGGATGCTACAAGTTCTGTAAAGAAACAACTCACCCACTGATAAATTGCCTTCTGAGCCTCTATTGGGTGGAAATTGCTCTGTATGCTCGGCTAGGGATGCATAGATCCTTCTGCACATAGACCTTTATCCAACACGTGGAACTCTTCTTAACATAAACATGTCAATTTTTTATGACAGGGTGAGATCTTGACTTCAATCACACACTGTGGCACGGAGTTCCACAGGCAACCTTCTGCTTTCAATAGTATCTTAACTCAGTTGTTTAAAGCCTGATTTTCCTTCATCAGGTTTAAATTTGTCACCTCTCACTTCATGTTCACATGGATTGGCCTAGAGGTGAAGACAGAAGCGCTTGAATCACCTTTCTTTTAGCACGAGCTATTTTTATATCTCTGCCCTGTTCTCCCTTGTTTGCAGCAGTTTGTGGCTTTTCAGTGGTCCATCCCATGGATGTTTCAATCCACTTCCATCTCCTGGCCCTACAACTCCTCTCCCTGACATGACTGCTTGGAGACAGGATGAGCAGACATAGAAACAGTAAAACCTGAAGATATTCCCCAGACTTATTTTACACTATTTGCAGAATGCTTTTGCGTTCCAGTCTTCCCTGAGACTAATATTTTGTTTGCTTTTGGAGTGACACGAGGCATTTCAGCAGATGTTTTATCTGGGAGATCCTCTGAGACACACAGTCCTTTCTCCAGAGGAGCTGCAGTTAATTTAGGACATAGAATTATGTAGATAGTTCAGTTTTCCTCTTCCAATGTTTACTGCCTTTCAGTACTGCACTGATCTGGCATAACGTTGTTTGTAATCCAGATCGAGACCCTTAAATGTTCTTCTTTTCTGCAGCCTAACCTAAGCAAATCTGTGTGGTATCTGCACACTTAAGCACTCACTGCTGGTCCACCGCTTTTTACAGATAATATATTAAATAACTCTGATCCTAAAATGTGCATGCAGGCCACTCCATAATTGACCCTTTTGTTCCTAAAAGCACCCAGATTTAGCTCTGCTGCTCTAAGAATGGTGTAATTCTCTTTTCCAAAGAGAAAGAAAACATTTCCATGTCTTAGCCAGTTTGTATGTGGAATTTCTGCATTCTGCAGCTGGTAACACCATGTAACAGGGGAAAATACCCTATTAAAGTCTGCACATCAGAGTATTGTAATTATAAATCAGAAGAACTATTCACATGGCAGCAGGTCCTCCCAGAACACCACTGAGATCTTCAGCAGATCTCTCCGTGGCTGCACAGGGAAGTGTTTTCTGTCCCGATAACCCTGCTTGTTTTAACACAGACTCACCAAACCTTTCGATTGTGGTGGGGATCTTGCTTGAAACCACGCAAAGGCAGCCAGCCCGCTGCCAGACACCTTGGTACGTGCAGGAACATCCCCATTTACCGCTCTCCACAAGTTTTATGGATGTGCATCCACAACACCCTCGGCAAAGTAATTCCAGCCTCTGGTACGAGATACATAGAGGGAAAACAGAAAACATCGCCCTCCTGTTCTCCCTCTCCCAAAAGCTGCCTTTGATGTCTCCCAAGGAAAGGCACTCCCCTTCTGAACATGCAGCCACAACCTGCTCTACAGCTCACATGTGGACCAGAGATTTAGAAACCACTCACCACCAACCTGGGAGAGACTGAAGAGCCCCCTCCAAACAGCCTGCATCTCCAGGAGAGAAGCAGCCATCCCATGTCAGCTCCACACATCTCCTACTCCTTTCCCAGACCAAATTACTCTCCTGGCCAGCAAAGAGTGACCTGCTGCTCCTCAGCTCAGCACTGGGTCCAGCAGGTCCTCCATCACCTTGCAGCACAGCTTCAATGCGCCCGTGTATACCAGAGAGCTGCCAGCGCTGGGTGGCAGGGACACAGGACACGGGGATCCCTGTGCTGGCAGCACCCACAGAGGTCCCCAGAGGCAGAAGTGCCATCTCATCATTTGCTTGCACCTCACATCTGGCCCCTTCCTGCTTTCAGGCCTGCCGCTGGCAGAGTATTTACTTTAGCAACCCTGCTCTGTGGCAGGGTAATTTCATTGTCTGGTGTTTCTGTCAGGAAAATTAATTACCAGTCTAGCTCACTGGCTTTTTCACCCACACATCACAGGACATTAAAAAGAAATGCCAAAAAAAATTCATTTCCACAGACTGGGATTCAGAGAGCTGGGCTCTTTCTGAATTTTAAAACTACCCTGCAAACTGCCCTCCTCAGGGATAATTTACCACCTCTGGTAGAGTCCCATGGAAGAGCATGATTGTCTCAGCAGAGTCCTTCATGGACAAGTATACATATCAGACAAAAATATAACTCAAAACTTGATACTTGCTGGCACCTTGGGCAGAGAGCGTGCCTGCTCCTTGCCTTCGGGGTGACGCTTCTAGAAGAAGGTCGCAGGCAGCTGCAGGCAGGGCAGGCAGACCTACAGTGATGCTGTCTGCTGAGTCGATACACACAGCTCCCGTCTTCTCCTACCTGTTAGTCTCACCTGCCAAAGCCTGAACCCCAGGAAGCCGCAGCTTTCACATCTCCATGCAGAAGGCCCCGTGCAGAGGCAGAGAGGCAGGAGCTGGACCCCCTGGCCCAAGCAGGCACATGCTGACCAGCTGCATGCCCAGGGCTTGACCCTTCTCAGTGCCTGCGCTTTCCCACTGCATCCTTCACATGTCTTACAAAGGGGCTTTTACTCAAGCGATGTGGGTCCATCTTCCTCCCAGCTGAACCCGTTCTTCAGCACCTTTATGGACTCTCTCATACCCGCTCACTTGACCCTTTTGTATTTTGTGGAGGTATTCACTTTTTATTGCCGTATACTGTAGCATGCAGAGTACCTTTCGCTCTTAGTTAATGGATACGGAGAGCATATAGCACTTTCTTTTTTGTCCCTCTGTACCTCCCAGACCCCAAATCACTTCTTAAGTGCAAGGCTGTAAAAGGAGACAGGCTCATATTCTGGGAGTAAAAGGTTATAGTTGCTATTTTGCTCGCCCCTCCACCTCACCACTAGCACAGACACCTGGCAGGGATGCAGACATCTAATATGGATGACCCCCAGACCCAAGGCTTTCCTCTGCTCCAGGGATGGGCAGTTACAAATTTCCTACCTACGAAAAAGCCAGCTATCAGGGCCAGAGCTTAACACCTGCAAGCACCAACAGCTTCTGCTCGCTTGCTCATGCAGTGGGCAGGAGAGAAGTTCCAGACCCCACCTGTGCTGCTTCCAGCCAGGGACAGCCAAGCTTACCCTCATTGCTGGCCTTGCTGCAGGACCTCTGCATTCCTCCTGCATCCCCAAGTGCTGGAGTTTGCTCAGATGTTCAGCTGAAGCTCATACAGAAGTGGTGCAGCCCTGCAGGCTGCTCGTGAGGGCCTCAAGGACTGCCGTGATCTCTGGACCGTGTTGGGAAAAACCAATCCAACAGAATCGCAGCAAGGGACAGTCCCGGGGGTCAGGACTCATCCCAGAACATGCAGGCACACCATCCCTTCCAGATTCCAGCATAAACTTTAAACCCTGGGAAGTTTAGTCAACACAGGGATACTCATGAGGGAGGGAAAGGGCCACTGAGAAAATGTCACCCAGTCTATCAGAGCACACTGTTTACCCACAAAGATGTTTTGGTTGGAGTTGTAAGGAGGGACGGTGCCTCTAAAGGACCTACTAAAATGCTCCCTGTTTCACAGGTCAAACACAGCTTCACTCAGTTTCTGGAAAGGACTCCGGGTGTAGCCAGAGCTGTTTCCAAGGCTGTCAGACCACCAGGACAACCACCACTAGAGGGTAGCTCCAACACTGCATTGCTCCCATTGCCCTCACCCATCCCGGAAGATTAGTTTGCAACGCATCAAAAAATATCTGTATCAGCTCAGAGGACTGGAAGCTGGATCCACTCAGCCTTCAGTGATGGTTTATGTTACAGGACATAAATATAAACTGGAGGTCGGTAACAAGTGAGGTACCGCAGGGGTTTATCCCAGGACTGGTTTTGTTTAACACCTTTATCACTGACCCAGGGGAAGAGGCAGAGTGCACTCTCATCCAGTTTACTGGTGACACCAAACTGGAGAGACCCGGTGATGCACTTGAGGGCAGGGCTGCCACCCAGAGGGACCTGGACAGGCAGGAGGCATGGGCCAATGGGGACCTTCTGAAATGCAGCCAGGACAAACGCTACGTTCTGCCCATGGGACGGATGAACCCTAGTGACAATACCTGGGGAACCACTAGGCAGGAAAGGCCACGAGCACCTTAACTTGGGGGGCGGTGGGGTGAAACGAGGACCCTGGTAGCAGTTGGACCAATAGCCTCCCTGGAATGGGGCCAGTAGACCAAGCAAGATGATGACCCACCTCCAGCCACACTTGGGAGACCACATCCGGATACCGTGTTCAGCCTGGGGCCCCCAGTGCATGGGCAAACTGGAGCAACCTTGGCAGGGAGAGAGACAGCCATGGGGGACCTGACAGCAGCCTGCCCCCTGCTCCTCTGCCACATTGAGAAGACGGTGCCAGGCTCTTTGCTCAGGTGGGCAGCAGGAGGTGGAGATGATAGACACAAACTGAAACAGGGAAGGTTCCCACTGGGAACAGAGAAAACACCTCCACTGTGCAGATAATGAACCACTGGCACAGGCTGCCCTGAGAGGCTGCGCAGTCGCCAGTCTTGGAGGCTTTCAAGACCTGACAAGACAAAGCCCCAATCTTGATCTCATGTCTGGCCCTACCTTGAGCAACAGACTGGGCTAAATGACCTCCTGAGGCTCCCTCCCACCCGAACTACTCTGGCTCTATACGGTGTGGTAACTCTGTGGTTGTCAATAGGAAGGTCACCACGATCCTTCTACATCCAGGCAAAACACTACATAGCTGGGAGTGTTTCAGGGGGTACAGACACAGGACTCAGGGTGTTTTTAGCAAATATACACATGTAGTTCTATCTGTCTTTTGAAAACAGAGAGCAAGTTACACAAGAATTACTTCTGGACTTGATTGGCACAATTATCAAACAAGCCTTGGAAGCCTATCATTGCTAAGGGTATTTAATAGCAAATAAATCATAGAAGCAGACTAAACTACCTTCCCCTTGACACCGCTCATGTTCCACCAGGGTGCTGACTGGGAAGGGTGAAAATACTCCAGAGGATGGTGTCAGAGGCTGAACGAGGTAGCCCAGACCCTGGGAAGTCACCCACTCTCTCCTTGCCCTGATACCGGGCCATCCCAGGCCTGTGTCACTCCTGGCAAGTGTTTAGTCGGCTTGTCTTACAGACCTCCCATGGCGGAGCGTCCATAAACTTTGCTGTGCCCAAAGGACCTCACCCCTTGTAATTTTAAGGAATAATATAGCTGTGCATAGCTGAGTTTATGTCATGCTTAATTACAACTTGTTGTCAATCTGGTATCTGTGTAATACATATGGAAAAACATAACTTAATACATTTCACTCGACTTTGCCTATATCCAGCTTTCTGCCAGGCTGCACCTCCTGCCGATCTTCACCCTGCCTTGGCCTCAACACATATTCAGCACCTATAACCATGTCTCTTTTTCTCTCCCACTTCCCTCTCTCATCTTTTCTGCTCTCTTCCTGCACGTACTGTGGGTGACGAGAGAGGTGGACATCATGGACTGGGGCGCCGAAAACTCTGGATGCCCATGGAGGGGGTGCACACCACGTACCCTCAAACACAGCCCTGTGCTGCTACGGGGGGCAAGCTGGGCAAGCGCGGATTGTGTGTCCCCACCTTTAAAAACGGGGTTTCACACAGACGCTTGCACACCAGGCACCCGGATGGGATTCTGACCCTCGCACACCAGGCACCCGGATGGGATTCTGACCCTCGCTGCGATCACCAGCACCAGGCTCTTGGGAAAGGCAATTTCCATAGGTTAATCCTGGAAGAGTTTCAGGCAAAGCGCACTAGCATATTCCAAGCACTTGCCGTTGCTACGCACCTTTCTTGGGCTTAAGAAAGCTGGATTCAGCCACGAACAAAGCCTGGGTTTAACTAGGGAGGGAGGGGTCCCTGCCGGGAGGCTCTGCACCACTCTGTTCTCCTATATGCACTGCATACATACATCCCATTTAGGTTGGGGCCTGAAAGAAAACCTCCTGCTCCCTTCAGCAAGAGCATGCGAGCAAATGACTGAAGCCCTGAACTGGAGAAAGCGGCGCAGCTGTTTGTGGAAACAAGACAAAAGATTTAGAAACAGTTGCTTTTTTCCCCCCTCTCCCATGTCAGGCTGTTTACAGAAACCAAGCGGATGAAATTTTGCAGACAAAAACACTGAGAGCAGCCTGTCAGTCTCAGAGGGAGGGCGGGAGAGGGAGAGGGAGGGGAGCGTAGGCTTCTTTCGGGATTATGGATCATTGCTAAATTGCTCTATCAATTATTAAACCCATCACTCAAAGCGCAGTAACCAAAATACAACAGATAAAGCCTTTCTCATCCACTCTCTACCAGCTGCTCTCTTCCTCCTAAAGCCAGAAGGGAATGAAAATTCCCGTAGTTTATGTTTTATAAACATCATTTTCCCTGTGCCTTGAAAATAAAAGCTTTTTTCGGACAAGGTACAGTCGAACCGAGCCTGTGGCAGGAAGATATTAAAGGGGACTCGCCCTTTCGATTAGCAGACCCAAGGAATAAAACAAAGTCTCTCTAATCAATATGATTTCTTAGCGCTGACAGGTTAAACATTTATCTGTGGATAAATGAAGAGGCAGGCCCCAGCCATCAATAGCCGTTAGATGCCATTTGCCTTTGCCGCTGGGTGGATCTGATATCAGCATCAGGGTGGGTACGGTCCCAGGAAAAGATGGGGCATGGCCAAGTGGCACGTGGCATTCAGTCTGGCCGGTGACTCTGTGGAGGGAGAAACTGCAAACACGCATCCAGGATGAGAGAGGAAGCCCCGGAGCAGGCAGCGCCGACAGAGAACCACGTGGGGAGGAGGACCAGGACCTGGCATTCAGCAGGAAAGGCTTCCACGTGGCTGGCCAATGGCTGAATGGACACAAGATTTTAGGAGCACTATACTCACTTGCTGAAGGCTGCGGCTCCAGTTCAGTGGAACCCTTCACCATATGCATCACCTGAAGCAAACGCCTGCCTGAGTCCTGGTGAGGGCACTGGATGCAGCTAAAGTTAAGCCTACATTTAAGTGCTTTGCTGAATCTGAATCCTGCTAGCAAGTCCTTGTTGCACTTGAGCTGGAAGTCTTAAGAGGCAAGAAAAGCCATTAAGCCCAATAATGGAAAAGAAAGCCAGGTCCTGGGTCAGCCAAGAGACATACTTAGCTTGTCCCAGCCAGAAGTGCCTCTTTGTACATCCCCGGAGGAAGCCCTGCTGGACTGATCGCAATCACGCTCCCCTCATCGGACTCAGAAAAGCAGAACTCGGTAAACTTCCGAGAAGGTGCACCAGGCTGAGCACCACGACCATCGCCCCCGAGGGTCATGAGCCCCACGCTGACCCAGAAGTGCAGAAACATGCTCGGGAGAGGGGTGTGTGTGATGCAACAACAGCTACATTCAGCAGGACGTGACCTCTGCTTGTTCTCTGAAACAAAGGGTAATGCATGGGGGGGGGAGGGCTGGGGCTTTCCCAGGTTATGGAAGAAATCAGAGAATAGAAAAATCATAATTTGGAAACAAAAGCCCTATCCATGCCAAGCAGTGAATGGATGAGCTGCAACGTATTGGGTGCAGAGATCCCCTGAAGGAGGCATCTGATCAAGAAGGGAAGAATGCCAATTATGTGCTCCCATTCATGCCACTGCAATGAAAGCATAATTCTGACTCCGCTTTCTGACCTGCAGTATGCAATTTATGCAAATCCAAGCTGTTCTCGCTTCCCTCAGAGCCAAACGTCCACCAATGCCAGAGCTGGCTCTAACTTTTTTGTTTTCCTTTTCAAATCTATTGTTTGCACTGTTGAATATTTAAGACCTTTTGTTGTTGCTGTTGGGTTTCTTTGGAAATGAAATAATAATTAAAAAAAATCCCAAGGCACACAGAGCAGAGACAGTCAAGAGTTTACTTCTTGTCTCCGACAGCCTCCCACTCTGCCACGCTCAGCACCATCCCAAACCCTTATCGTTTCAGCCCAGGGCCCTGCCATGTATCGGCCAAGTGAAGCTCCTCGTGTCAGATCTGTAAGGTTCCCTGAGACTTTTGTTCACAGCAAATACTGAAAGTTGCACCAAGTTGCACGGTGGTTTTATGGGATTAGCCCCAACACTGAGCCAACTGCCAATATAAGGCTCTGAAAGGATTTCTACCCCTGGCAAACACGGATAGGAACCAG